>JAUNZM010001420.1:0-260000 GCA_033459285.1 Clamator glandarius
ACCAACCCCCTGCCCCCTCCAGAACCCCTTCCCCCCACAATTCCAACCTCCCCTCCTCCTCCCTGGCCCTCCAACCCACTACCTCCCCCCTAAACCCTCCTAATTCCACCTCCAACCCCCTCAACCCACTACCTGCTTTTCTGATCTCCCTCATCTCTCCACCCTTCACCCCCCGACCCCCAACTCCCTTCCTTGCCCCCCCTCCCCCCCCAAACCCACCCCCCACCCCCGCTCCCTTCGGTCCTGGCCGGGGGCTGAGGTGGGGTGAACCGTCCCCACTAGCGACGCCGTGTGACGGAGCTGCTGGCTCACGGGGTCCCCGAGGAGGAGGCGCTGCTGCTGCGCAGCGGGAGGTGAGCAGAAACCAGGGACACCAGTGACACCCCCCACCCCTGCCCTGCCACAGTGTGCCCAGTGACACCCCCAGGGTCCCCCCCAGTGTGCCCAGTGCCCCCTCCTGGCGACCCTCCCAAAGTGCACAGTGTCCCCTCCAAGCACCCCCCTCCAGTATGCCCAGCGCCCCTTCCCAGCGACCCCCCCGAGTGTGCCCAGCGACCCCCCCGAGTGTGCCCAGTGGCCCCCTCCCAGCGACCCCCCCGAGGGTGCCCAGTGCCCCCTCCCAGCGAGCCCCCCGAGTGTGCCCAGTGGCCCCCTCCCAGCGACCCCCCCCCAGTGTGCCCAGTGGCCCCCTCCCAGCGACCCCCCCCCCAGTGTGCCCAGTGGCCCCCTCCCAGCGACCCCCCCGAGGGTGCCCAGTGGCCCCCTCCCAGCGACCCCCCCGAGGGTGCCCAGTGGCCCCCTCCCAGCGACCCCCCCCCCAGTGTGCCCAGTGGCCCCCTCCCAGCGACACCCCCCGAGTGTGCTCAGTGCCCCCTCTCAGCGACCCCCCACCGAGGGTGCCCAGTGCCCCCTCTTAGTGACCCTCTCAGAGTACCCAGCAACGCTCCCAGTGCCACCCTCTCGGTAGCCCCACCTCCATGCTCCCCGTGCCCGCAGTACCCCCACCACCGTGCTCCCAGTTCCCCCCACTCCCTCCCAGTTCCCCCCAGCTGACGGGGGCTCCTGGCACAGGTACGCCTGCACGGTGTGTGCCCACCGCCCGGTGTTCGACACGCTGGCCGTGCTGACGTTGCACCGCGCCGGACGGAAGCACGCGGACCGTGAGTGGGAGTCTCGGGGGTTGCTTTGGGGTGTCTCAGGCAGCCCGGGAGAGGCTGCACCCCACCACGCAGCCTCACCCCCTCTGCTTTTTCCTCCCCCAGACCTGCAGCGCTTCTACAGCCAGGAGCGCTCGTGTCAGGACGTGGCTCCGAAGCAGGAGGTGCCGGCAGAGGCGGCCGGGGTGCAGGTGGGTGCAGATGCCCCCTCCTCACCCACCTGCCCCCAGCCCCCCTGACCCCTTTCCTCTCTCCCCAGGGCTCTCCGGCCCCACTCCTGGCCCGGACACGCCGGATCGCCCGCAGCGCTCTGCTCAAAGAGGCTCCTTACAGCAGCTGCTGCCGCAGGACCGTGTGAGGCCTCTGCTTCTGCTCCTGTCCCCCCCACAGCCCCCTCCCAATCCACCCTTTGCCCCCTGTGACCCCCCTGCCAACCCACCCACTCCCTCTCTGGGCCCCTTACCAAACGCCCTTGCCCCCTCGCCCCCTCAGGCACCCCCTAACCTACCCTGCCTCCCCAAACACCCTCCCAACTCACCTCTTGCCCACTGTGACCCCCCCAGGCCCCCCAAAGCTGAACCATCAGCCTCCCTAGACCTGACCCCACCCCAACCCCCCCCAGATCCCCCAACCAACACCTCTGGCCCCTTCAGACCCCTGTGACCCACACACCTGCCTTGCTGAGCCCCAAAACTGAACCTTTGACCCCTCCCCAACAGCCCCAGCTCCCCACTGTGCCCCCCCAACCCCCTCCGGTCTCCCTAACTCACCTCCCCACCTCCTCCGATTTCCACAACTGAACCCCCAGCCCACTCCATCTTACCTCTTGGCCCCCCCAAATTCCCCCACCTCTCCTGACCATCCCCAGCTGAACTGCTGGCCTTCCTAGACCCCAGCCCCCCCAGATCACCCAACTAACCCTCCTGGCCCCTTCAGACCCCCCTAACCAATACCTCTGCCCCTCCCCGAGCCCCAAACCTTTGTTCCTTCCTGCAACTCCCCACTGTGCCCCCCCCAGATCCCTCCTAACCCACCTCCCCACCCTTGCCAAGGCCCTTGGGCTTTCCGGGTGGTTCCAGCCACTCCGTAGCCTCGTGCTGGTGGGATGAGGCCCTGATGCCTTCTCCCATCGCAGCGCGCGGGGCAGCAGCTCGCGGGGCAGCAGCTCGCGAGCCAGTGTCCCCTGCCTGGGGCCGAATGCCGCTCCGATACCTCCGGAGCCATCGCGGATGGATGGAGAAGCCGTGGCTGCCACCCCCACAGCCCTGCTGCCAGGGCACCACAGCGAGCGAGCAGGTAAGAGCCAGCTGGCAGCTCTGGAGCTGCGCTGGCACCGGGAAGGGCTGCCCAGGCTCGCAGCCGGGTCTTTCCCGCTTGTGATGGTCCTGCCAGCTCCTCTCTGCCATCCCAGAGATGCCGAGAGTGGTTCCGATGTCGGTACAACGAGGTGGGAAAGCAAAAGCCACCCTCAGCCAACCTGATGCCCTCAGCCTCGAGCGCCGCCGCATGCTGGAGCGATACCTGCAGCTGCGCAGGTGAGTCCGGGCCACGGCAGCGCGGGGAGGCCCAAAACGAGCTGTCCTTAACCACTTCCATCCCCAGTGCCGGCTGGATCCAGGATGGCTCCGGCAAGTGGGTGAAGGATGAGAATGCCGAATTCGACTCGGACGAGGAGGAGCCGCCTGCGCTGCTGCCGGCCTGAGGGTCCCCCCACATCCCACCGGAATAGAGCACGGAGGTGTCTGAGCCGCTGGGGCTGCGCCAGAAAGTGCTCGGACTGGGGATTCCCGCGTTCCGCTGTCACGGGATGCTCAGCTGGTGCCTTTTTGGGGTGTCCTGGCTGTGGGGTCGATGTTTGGCTTATCCCCTCCTGTCCCTGTCCAAGCTGCTGGCAGCTGCCTGTGGGTCGTGGCCTTTCGGGGTGGCAGTGCCGGGTTCCGCCCCCTCCTTCCCAGCTCCAGCAGCTGTCCTGGTGCTTTGGAAAGTGCCCAGCTCCTGTTTTTCCCACTGGCCTTTGGGTGCCTGCGGCTGCTCCCGCATCCCTGGTTTTCAGGGCTGTGTCCTGAGCTCAGAGCCATCCCACGAGAGTTGCTCTAGGGCTGGATTCTGCCCCGGGGGGAGCTCCTGGCCACGCTTCCCAGGCTGATGTTACCCCTGGGATTTGCCCGCTCAGCTCATCCCCACAAATAGATGTGGGCCTTATAAATAGTCCCTACATCCCCTTGCCCTCCTGGGTGTCCCCCCACCACCCTGGGCATCTGGATCCACACGGGGGGTGTCACCCTGTGCCCCCCACCCCTCCCAGTGCTGTAACCCCGGTCCCTGGGCTGTAAATCCCCCCAGACCCGCTGCTCCCGAGGGGCTCCAGGCGTCCGGCTCGGCCCCATGGACCAACAGCCAGATGCTGCTGGAGGCCTCGAGCCTCTCCGGGAGCTGGGAGTTCCTCTGCTCCACCCCGAGTTGCCTTCCCCTGCGATCCCGATCCCAAATCCTGCCCCGGGATGCATCCGAGTGGATCCCAACACTGTGGTTCCCCGTCCTCTTTATTTACACCAGAGCTGGAGCTCATTCATGCCGGGGAGGGGGGGCGTTAGGTTTTCTTCTGCTTGCGACCTGGGGGGAGAAGGAAACAGGGCCGGGGTGGGGTGTTAGAGCTGGCCCCCCGCCCCGGTCGTGGCGCAGGGACGCGGGGACACTCACGGAGCTCGTTGTTCTTGGTGATAGCGATGGCGGCACGGGCGCGGGGGCCTTGCTGCGTGAAGTGGTAGCCGAAGCGGGTGACCGAGGGACACTGCTCCAGCATGGTGGCCATCTCCATCTCCACCGTGTCTCCCAGCCGCTGGCACTGCGGGGCCGTGGTGAAACCGGGAAGCTGGGGACACCCTGGTCCCCTCCCTGAGCCACCCATGGGTGCCCGTCTCCTACCTGGTTGTCTACCTTGAGCTCGCTGAGGGTGGTGTTGTTGTACATGGCCTTGATGATGCTCATCATGCCGGCGCTGGTGATGAAGTTGGATTCAATGTTGAGGCTCTGCAGGGTCTTGTTCTCCATCAGCATCTCGGCCACAGCCTGTGCGTCACCTCAGTGTCACCTCAGGGTGTCACCCAGTGCTGGCACTGCCCCCAGGGCTGCCGATGCCACCATCGCCCTTGGTGCTGGCAAAGGTGGAGCGAGGGGCAGGGGACCGTGTCCCCTCTCTGTCAGGGGATAGGGGGTCGGGACTCACGTTGGCCACGGGGTCGTTGCTGCGGGTGGCAACCAGGCTGAGCTTCTTGACGTGGGTGTTGGTTTTCATGGCCTCGCAGATGGCCTTCAGCGTGGAGATGGGAATGTCCTGCGGGGGGACGGAATGTGGGGGTCACCAAGGGCATGGGGATGTTTCTGAGGGGCCATGGGTGTCACCAAGGGGATGGAGACATCCCCGAGGGGATGTGGGTGTCATCAGGGGATGGGGACATGGAGGAGGCAGGAGGCCCCTGAAGGATGTAAGTAGCATCCAGAGGATGTAGGTGTCTCCAAGGGCTTGGGGAGATGTCACCCAAGGGATGGATGTGGGATGTCCCCAGTGGGACACAGATGCCCCCAGATGCACCCTGGAGCCACTTCAGGATGGCAACAAACACCCAGAGAAGCCTCAAGACAGGGACCCACCCTGTGGGGACACAGCGAGCAGCACCTTGGGTCGGGGTGACCAGGCTCCGTGGGGACGCTCCATGGTGGGACCTGTCATCCTGCCAGCACCCAGGGATGCTCTGGGGGGGACACAGGGACAGGGACCACCCCACCGTGATGCCCCTCCAGCACGGTGACCAACAGCTTGGGGACACCCTGGGATAGGGACCAGCCCTGTGGGGATGGGGACTGGCACCCTAGGAGCGGAATCAGCACCTTGGGGACACCCTGGGATAGAGACCAGCCCTGTGGGGATAGGGACTGGCACCCTGGGAGTGGGACCAGCAGCTTGGGGACACACTGGGATAGGAACCAGCCCGATGGGGATGGGGACTGGCACCCCAGGAGCAAGATTGGCACCTTGGGGACACCCTGGGATAGGAACCAGCCCGATGGGGATGGGGACTGGCACCCCAGGAGCAGGATTGGCACCTTGGGGACACCCTGGGATAGGGACCAGCCCCATGGGGATGGAGACTGCTACCCTGGGAGTGGGATTGGCACCTTGGGGACAACCTGGGATAAGGACCAGCCCCGTGGGGATGGGGACTTGGCACCTCAGGACCAGGATCAGAACCCTGGGGACACCTTGGGGCCGTCACCACCAGGTCCCTCACCTTGATGTTGTTGAGGTTGACGTCCTCCAGCATGCCATCGTTGGCCTGGATCTGCCGCAGCGTCTCCTCCACGTTGGTGGGGTTGGGGGGCTCATCCGGCACCGGTTTGTACGTGTCGGGCTTCACCACACCTGGGGCACACGCGTGTGCGCAGGGACACACATCACCGCGTGCGGTAACATGGCCACAGGGGAGCACACCTGTGCACAGGTGTGTGCAGCGTCTCCATGGGGAAGCCCAGAAGGGTTCTGGTCCACAAATCCTCCCCCCACCCCAAAGAGCCCCCATGGACCCTGTGTGCCCTCGGCACTCACTGTTGATGCCCTCGGTGTTGGTGATGTTGCCGCTGCAGATCGCGTCGTAGTACTGCTTGTTGCTCATCAGCGTGTACATGCCCAGGATGGCTGTGGGACGGGGGGGGGGGGGGGGTCAGCGGGTCCCCTCGTTCTCCCCCCTCCCCGTTCCCTCCTGTCCCCTCTGGGTGGCCAGGGGTGCCACGGGTGGGCCAGGGGCCAGCAGTGAAAGCCGAGCGCGAGGTCCCGGCGCTGCTTTTAGCCGAGCGCTGGCAGGGGCCCAGCACACGCCTGGCAGCGGGGAGCACGGCCGGGCCACGGGGGGCATGCGACGCGCTGGCCCCGTGCGACGTGCTTGCTCCCCCGTGAAGCTGCGGTGCGACGCGCTACCCCCTCGGCGAGGCTGCGGTGCAAGGGGGCTGTAGCCCCGAGTGAGAGTGCAGCGTGAGGCTGTGGTGCGAGGGCACGGTGCAAAGCCACAAGGTGAGGTGCGGCCTCGTGCGAGGCCACGCTGCGATGTAGCTGCCCTGTGCGAGGCACTGGCGTGAGGTGCAACCCCGTGCAAAGCTCCGGTATGAGGCTGCGGTGCGATGTAGCTGCCCCGTGCGAGACTGTGGTGCGAGGCTGCAGTGCGAGGTGCAACCCCATGCAAAGCTCTGGTGTGAGGCTGCAGTGTGAGGTGTGGTGCAAGGTGTAGCCCCACGCGAGACTGCAGCGCGATGAGGCTGCGGTGCAGCGAGACCACGGTGCAAGGCTGTGGTGTGATGTAGCTGCCCCGTGCGAGGCATTGGTGCACGGTGCAACCCCCTGCGAGACTCTGGTGTGAGGCCGCGGTGCAATGTAGTTGCCCCGTGCAAGGCTTGCGGTGTGAGGCGCGGTGCAAGGTGCAGTCCCGTGCGAGGCTGCGGTGCAATGAGGCCGCGGTGCGAGGCTGTGGTGCGACACAGCTTTCCCGTGCGAGGTGCAACCCCATGCAAAGCTCTGGTGCGAGGCCGCGGTGCGAGGCGCTCCCCGTGCCGGACGCACCGGCGATGTCGCACATCTCGGCGTCGGTGGCGTTGGCCAGCGCTTCCTCCAGCTCGGGCTCCAGCGTGATCTGCTCCTCCCGCGGGATCTCCCGCGTTGGGTTCTTGGGGACAAACGGCTTCCCTGCGCACGAGGACATGGGCTCACACCCTGCTGACGCAGGACAGGGGGACGCGGGGAGGTGGAGATGCAGGTCACACCCTGCGCGGCCTCGTGGGGACATGGGGATGCAGGTCGCACCTGCGTGGCTTTGTGGTGACTTAGGATGCAAGGATGGGGGGACACGGGGACACAGGTCACAGCCTGCATGGCTTTGTGGTGACTTAGGATGCAAGGATGGGGGGACACGGGGACACAGGTCACAGCCTGCATGGCTTTGTGGTGACTTGGGATGCAAGGATGGGGGGACATGGGGACACGGGGATGCAGGTCGCACCCTGCATGGCCTCGTGCTGACGTGGGGACACAGGGTGGCAGAGGCAACAAGGACACAGCTGTGGCCAGGGGCGATCCGTGCTGGGGGTGACGCTGTCGGGTCAGGACCCGGGGGGCTCAGGGGCTGGGACTTGGTGTGATGGGGCAGAGGTGGCTGCACTGGGAGTGGCAGTACAAGGGGTGGCATTGCCAGGGGGGGACATTGCCAGAGGTGGCCATGGGGAGGGTGACATTGCCAGGGGTGGCCGTGCTCGGGGCTGGCAGGGCCCCAGCTCGCCCGGACACCTGAGCCGCTGGCGAGGACTGTTCTGCTGCTCTCCAGCTAAATATACCCAGCCACGGGGCCCCAGCCCCCCTGCTCCCCGCCAGGTCCCCCCATGGCCCTGTCCCCTCTGAGCCCCCGTCCTGCTCCCCACTGTCACCCTCTCTGGGTCTCTGTCCTCCCTGTCCCCTGCTATGGTCCCCACGGTCCCTCTTCCCATCTCTCCATCCCCTCTGCCCCCCACCACAGTCCCCGACATCTCCCCACCTGGCTCCCTGTGCCCTTGGGTCCCCATCTCTCCTGCTACCCACCTTCATCCCTCCCTGGTCCCCGTGTCCCCTGCTCCCTGCTGTGTCCCTCTGCCAGCTCCCAGTGTCCCCTGCTCCTCACCACAGTCCCCAGCGTGTTGCTCCCTGCCACGGTCCCTGCTGTGTCCCCCCACTCCCCGCTATTGTCCCTGTTGTGTGTCCCCCACATCCTTGTGCCCCCCGCTCCCTGTCCTTCTGGCTCCCTCCTATGGTGCCCACCTCATCCCCCCAGCTCCCCGTCCCCACCCTGGTGCCTGTCCTCTTGCTCCCCCAGTGTCCCCCCAGGTTCCCCTGCCCCATCAACCTGTGTCCTCCCCATGTCCTTGTGCCCCCCAGCTCCCTCCTATGGTCTCCACCTTGTCCGCCCAGCTCCCCGTCCCCATCATTGTACCCTCCCTGTCCTCCTGTGTGTCCCCCCAGGACCAGGTCCCACCCCATGTCCCTGTCCCCCTGCCATGTCCCCCACCTTTCTTCTCTCCGGTGAAGGGCACGAGGTCCTCTCGCTCTTTGGCCTCCAGCGCCTGCTTCTCCAGGTGCTGCAGCAGAGCCTCCCTGTCCAGCGGCCCCGTCGGGCTCTTCTGGGTCTGGTCGCGCTGCCTCAGCCCCGCCGGCAGCAGCACGTTCTGGGGAGCCAGCGGGTCACCCCAGGCTCCCTGTCCCCCCCCATCCCACCCGTCCCGGCACCCACCTCGGGGTCCATCTCCAGCAGCTCCAAGTCCAGCTGCGCCAGCTCCTCGGCCGACAGCTCCTGCAGGATCTTGTCCTCATCGATGTCCCGGTACTTCTCCAGCTCTTGCCGGTACGACGTCATGGTGGGAGCTGGGGGGGTGTTGGGGAGAGTCTTTGGGGTTGGGGGGCAGCTCTGAACCACTAGGGGCTTCCCCAATGCTGTGGTGACCCCCATGCCATGGAGAACCATCCCCATGCCGAAAGGACCCCCCCCCAACCAACACCGTGGTGACCTCTCCCCAGCACCATGATGACCCCCATGCCATGGAGACCCATCCTCATGCTGAAGGGATCCCCCCAACACCGTGGTGACCCCCCCTGCCATGGAGACCCATCCTCATGCTGAAGGGATCCCCCCCCAACACCACGGTGACCTCCCCAGCACTGTGGTGACCCTCTCCACAGCATGGTGACCCCTAAGAAAGACCATGGTGACCCCCATGCCACAGAGACACCTCCCTTGCCACAGGGGCTCCCCCAACACCGTGGTGCCCCCCATGCCATGGAGACCACCACGGTGACCCCCCACCTGCCGTGGCCTGCAGGGCCCCTTTGTCCCACAGGATACTGGGGTCCCACCGGACTGGGGTGGTGGTGGTGCCTGGTGTGGAGCAGTTGGGGAAACCAAATCCTGCCTCCAGGGTGACCCCAGGGCCAGGACCTGGTGCCCCCTCCCTCTGTCTCCACCCTTGTTTGAGGGCAGGTCCTGCTCCAGCCCCTCCGAGACCCCCAAGTCCTTACCCCACTGCCTCCCAGTGCTGTCTCCACCTCCTGGAGGCAAATCCTGCTCCATCCCCTCTGCTCCCCCTACTCTGAGCCCTGTTCCCCCCCCAGCACCATTCCCTCGTGGGCAGCAGGGGTGACCGCTGCAACCACGAACCTCGAGTCCCCCCCCGAGGAACTGGGCTGAGATTCATCTCCCAAATCCTAAGGGCTGGGAGGGCGGCAGTGGGGGCATCACAACCCTGGTGCCCCCAGAGGGATCAGACACCCCTGAGCGGAAGGGATCCCTGATGGCCCCAGCGACCTTCTCCCAGCGGTGAGAGCCCCCCCAAGCCCTCCACCCTGGGAGACACCCCCCTTTTTGGAGACACCCCCCCCCCCCGCGTTGGGCCCTACCTGGCTGCTGGCTGCTGGGTGCGAGCCCCGGTGCTGAGCCAAGGGCTCCGGCCGCGCAGTGCATGAGCTCAGCGTTTTATTCCACGGGGAGGGGCAGGATCGCATGTCCCGGGCGTTATCGCACTCTGCCAGCCCCACCACGGCTCCACCCCGGGGCACCCCTGGGGTGGGGGGGGGCTCCCCTGTGTCCCTTGGGGTGCAGGGAGAGCCCCCAACCCCTCGAGCTCCACTGAATTACCCTCCCCCCAAGGTTGGCAGGGTGAGGGGGCTCCCAGCCCCCCCAAATCCCATCCTGGGGTGGGGGCACAGGGGGGCAATGCCACGCTTGGAATGATCTGCTTGTTTATTGCAGTGTCTTCTGCGAGAGCAGACGTTGGAGGGTGTCACCACGGTGCCCCAGGTGCTGAGCTTGGTGTGGAAAGCAGAGAATCAGGGAATTGTTGAGGTTGGAAAAGGTCTCCAAGCTCATCCCATCCTTCAACTGGCAGCCCAACCCGCCCTGTGGGACTGACCCCTGTCCCCAAGCGCCACGGCCCCACAGTTTGTGAACTTCTCTAGGGCTGGGGGTGCCCCCAGTGCCCTGGGCAGCCTCTGCCAAGGCTTCACCCCCCTGTCAGTGAAGGATTGTTCCCAATATCCAACCCAAACCTTCCTCTGGCACCACTTGAGGCCGTTCCTTCTCATTCCATCGCTTGTTCCCTGGGAGCAGAGACTGGTACCCGCCTCGCTACAACCTTTCTGGGAGCTGCAGAGCGATGAGCTCTCCCCTCAGTCTCCTCTTCTCCAGAATAAACATCTCCAGGTCCCTCACTGCTCCCCCAACCCCTGTTGTCCAGCCCCTTCCCAGCTGCGTTCCCTTCTCTGGACACGCTCCAAGCCCTCAAGGTCTTTTTTGGAGCGAGGGGCCCAAAACTAAACTCAGGATTTGAACTGCAGCCTCACCAGCGCCGAGTCCAGGGGGACAATCCCTTATCTGCTCCTGCTGGCCACCCCAGGGCTGATCCAAACCAGGATCCTGGTGGCCTTCTCGGCCACCTGGGCCACTGCTGGCTCACGTTCAGCACCCTCGTCGTACGCAGACCGCTCGGATTTATTTATTTTATATTTAAAAAAAAAAAAAAAAGTGGGAAGGAGATAAATAGAGCAAGGAAGCCTCTCTCACTCAGGCAGTGGGGACGCTCTGCTTGATGATGATCTTCTGGCGCGTGGGGCGGATGCCGGGATCGGGGCCGGAGAGAGCAGAGGCCCCCAGGGTGGCGGAGGCGGCACTTGGCAGCCCGTGGGCCGTGATGTATTTTTTGTAGGCTTCCCGGATGATTTTGAAGGCGCGGATGTTGGAGTAGGGGATGTCGGTGATGGGGTCACGGTAAACGGCAGGTTTGTGGGTGACAGGGCAGATCTCCCGCACTGGCAGCCGCGGTGGCTTCGATTTGGGAAAGAAACGCTCGAAGGTTTCGTCGTCGCTGAAGGAGATAAAGGTGCGGGAGCACTTCCCGGCAGAAGCCGAGGCTGGGGCCGCTTCAACCTGCTGCGGGTCTTGGTCTAACCTGGAAGAGCAAGGAACCAGAGCTGCCTGATCCGCTCAAGCCGCCTCCGGCTAGAGCAGAGCCTGGGAGGGCGTTCCTAGTGCTGCCCCAAATCCCCTTCCCCCTCGCTCTGCTGGCGCAGAGCCCAGGGAGAGGATCAGGGTGTGACCTGGGGTGCTGCTCGAGGGGGAGAAAAACCCACTGGGGCTGTGCTGAGGTGACCCCAACTTACCCCTCCACGTCCACGTTCTCCTCTTTTCCTGGCTCCGGGACGAGGGGCATGGTGACGGACCAGTACCGGATCACGGGCCCCACACACTTGCGCTTCTTCTGCACCTGCTTCTTCTTGTCGGCTTCCAGGCGCTCGTAGTTCTCTGCGAGTGGGGACAAAAGGACAGGGGGGCTCAACACCTCCCTGAGCCCTGCGTTCTTCTTGGGGACCTGAGCCCGGTGCCACTCTGGGGGGGGGATGCTGAGACCCTCACTCAGTGCTGTTCAGAGGGGTCCAAGCCCCTCACTCTGTGCTCTTCTGGGGGGTCCCATCCCCATCACTCACCGTTCTAGGGGTTCCCTCGCCCCATGACCTGCGCTGTTCTTGGGGATCCTGAGCCCCTCACCCTTCTGGGGTTCCTGCCCCCCTCAGCCCGGCGTCCAGCTCACCCAGCGAGCGGAGATTGATCTCCTCGGTGATCTTGGCCTCCTCCAGCAGCTCCTCCTGCGTCAGGGGCCGATCGTAATTGGGGCCGCCCTTCTTCCGCTTGGACTGCACCTGCCGCTCCTGGATGCGCAGGAAGGTTTGGCGCGTGTGCTCCGTCGTCGACTGCCGCATGTGCTTCCGGCCTGCGGCGGGAGGATGGGGGTCACCGGGAGCGATCCCGGAGGGTCCCCGATCCCGCCCCGGCCCATTCCACGTTGACTCACTGTCTCCCACGTCATCCTGGAGCTCCACAGGGATGGATTTCACCTCTCGTGGCTTCTGGGAGCCGCTGGGGACATCTGACTTCTTGGGGCGCAGGGGTTTGAGGGGCTCCTGCGGGATGGGGCAGAGGATGGGGAGGGGAGAAAATTCATAGAATCATTACGCTGGCAAAGACATTTGAGATCATCGACTCCAACCATACCCATCCACTAATAAATCCAATCCCCAAGCATCTACCCACCTCTTAAACACTTTCAGGATGGGGACACAACCACCTCCTTGGCAGCCTTTCCAGGGCCTGAGAAACCTTTCCGTGAAGAAATTTTTCCTAATGTCCAATCTAAACTTCTTCTCACTTGGGAGAAGAGACCAACACCCACCTCTCTGCAACCTCCTCTCAGGCAGTTGTAGAGAGAACAAGGTCTCCCCTCAGCCTCCTCTTCTCCAGCTGAACAACCTCAGGTCCCTCAGCTGCTCCTCACAACCCCTGATCTCCATTCCTTTCTCTGGACGTGCTCCAGGACCTCAAGGTCTTTCTTAAGAGTGTGAGGCCCAAAACTTAACCCAGGATTTGAGGTTTGGCCTCACTAGGGATGAGCACAGGAGGACAATCCGGTCCTTGCTCCTGCTGGCCACACTGTCTCTGATCCAAGCCAAGATGCCACTGGCCTTCTTGGCTACCTGGATTGCTCCTGGCTCATGTTCAGCTGCTGTCAACCAACACCCTCAGGTCCTTCTCTGCCAGGGACCTTTCCAGCTGCTCTTCTCCAGGCTTGGAGCTGCACAGGGTTGCTGTGTCACAGGATTCAGCACTCGGCCCTGTTAAACCCCCCAGCCAGGGATTTGGCCTTGGTTAAACCTTGGTTTTTCCCATTGGGGAGCCGATCCCCAGTGCCAGCGCCGCACCCGATAGGCCTTGGTGACGAGGCGGCGGCGTTTGGGCTCGCTCTCGTCCTGGTCGCTGGCTGGTTCCTCGCCCTCATCAATATCGAAGTCCGAGTCCACTTCATCATCGCTGTCTGACTGATCGCCCCGGTACTCGTCATCACCCGACTCCTGCAGGGACAGCGAGGCTACGTCACCCCCAGGCTCCCCAAACCGCGGCCCCCAGCCCCACGGTGGAGGCTTCTCCAGTAGCTGCACCCCCAGAAATCTCACCCAGGGCTCCCCAACTCCCTCCCTGGGAGTCCCAGACACCCTCGTCCTCCCCCATCCCACCACTCCGTGCTCCCACCTCCCTCCCTGGGACCCCTATCCAACACAGCCCCCCCCGGCCTCCCTCTTCAGACCCCCATGTACCCCTCCTCTCCCTCCTGGGACCCCCCCAACACCTCCCAGGGCTCCCCATCTCTGCGCCCTGGGCCCTCACTCCTTCCTTCCCCCACCCCGCCTCCCCCCAGACATCCCCTGGAACCACCCCCCACCTTGGGGCTCCCAATCTCTCCCCCAGGACCCCAATTCCCCCTCTGAGTCCCCCCCAACATCCTCCTCCTTGGGACCCCCTTCAACCCCTCCCCCCCAGACACCACCTGGGGCCCTCAACCCTCAACCTACCCCCCCAGCTCCGCTACCCCCAAGCACTCCTTGGGGCTCCCATCTCTTCTCTTTGGGAAGCTCCCCTCCCCTAGGACCCCCAACTCCGCAGTTCCTCGCCACCCCCCCCCCCCCATGCCCAATGCACTTTCACCCCTAGGACCCTGATCTCTCCCCCAGGGACCCCCCCTTCCCCGAGGACCCCAGAATCTCTTAGGACTCTCAACTCCCCCGTTCCACCCCCATACACCCCCCAGGACCCTCATCTCTCCCCCTAGAGAACCCCCCACCCCTGGGACCATCAACTCCCCCATTCCCTCAGCCTCCCCTAAACTCCTCCCTCCACCCAGGCACCCCAGGACCCTCATATCTCTCCCAGTGCCCCCCGCTCTGAGAACCCAAATTTCCAACCTGCCCAGGACCCTCAATTCCCCCAGGCCTCCCCCCATCCCTACCTGCCCCATGCCCTTCTACTCCTAGGACCCCGATCTCTCCCCGAGGAACCCCCCCTCCTCGAGGACCCCAGGATCTCTTAGGACTCTCAACTCTCCCCAGTTCCCCCCCATACGCCCCCCAGGACCTCCCGCTCCCCGGGACCCTCTCCTCCCCCGTTCCCCGGGGCTCCCCGCTCCCCTCAGGCCTCTACCGCGCCCCGTACCTCGTTGAAGCCGCCGTAGGTGGTCTGGTAGAACTCATCCTCCTCCTCGGCTTCGAGCAGCCCCGACAGGCGGTTCCCGGCCGTTCGCCGCGGGGCGCGCCCCTCCGCCAGGCTCATGGCTCCACATCGGCGCTCGGCTCGCCGCCCTGCCCGCTCCGCCCCGTTCCTCCGCGCCGCCAGGCAGCGCCGAACAAGTGCCGAGCGAGCGATTGCGGCGGGCGCCCCCAAGCGGCGGGAGGGGGCGCTGCTGGGGCGAGGGAGCCGCGCAGGACGGGGGCGTGGCCAATGCGGGCATGGTCAAGTCAGGGGGCGTGGCCAAGGACAGGCGCCGTAAGAACGGAGGGGCCGGGCTAGGTGGAAGGGGGCGTGGTTAATAGAAGGGGCGTGGCCAAAGGCAGACGCCATCCTACAAAGTGGAGGGGCTGGGAGAAAGGGACGTGGCCAACAGAAGGGGCGTGGCCAATGGGGTTGGGGCGCGCTCAGCAGCAGCAGCGGGGCCGGGTCAGCGCCGCCGTGACGTCACGGCAGTAAATGGCGTCACCGTGTGACGTCACGAGGGCGGTGGCGTGAGATGAGCGTGACGTCGCCAGATTGTGATGTCACCGGCTCCCTCTCAATGCTATTCCTCCTCCCGCGGCCCCGTATGGCCACACTGTGCCTCCTGGGGAGGGGATTTTTTTAAAACGACGTCGTGGGACTTTGACATCGCCACAAGAGTTACGTCACCGGCTCCCCCCCCCATGTCTATCCCCCCCTTAGTACGGCCACGTTGCGCAGGTGGGAAGGGGATTAGGAAAATGACGTCACAGAGTGACGTCACGCCAGCCTACGCCGGGATGTGCCACGTGCCCTCCCCCTCCCCGGCTTTGTTTTGGTCTTTGCTCCCTGAGGGGCTCCCCCTCCCCCTCCCCCTCCCCCGCGAATGGTTCGGTCCGGAGCGGCGGGGGCGGGGCCTGAGGGGCGTCGCGGAAGGGGTGTATGGGAGTGGCCAAAGGGGGCGGAGTCAAACAGGAATGGGGCGGGGCCAATCGGGTGCGTGACCAATCGGGGCGGTGCTGAGGCGGGAGGGGGCGTGGTCAACCGTGAGGGACGGGGCAGGAGGGGAGAGGCGGGGAGTGACCAATCGGGACGCGGCGGGGGCCTGGGGGGGCGGGGTCAATGGGTTTGTAGCCAGTGGGGCGTGGTCTGAGAGGGGCGGGGCCTAGAGGAGGGGCGGGGCCAGATGGGGCGCGAAGCTGGGGTGGGGGGGAGGAGGAGGTGGAGGGAAGCGTTCCAAGATGGCGGCGGCGGGGCCCGAGTCGGGGGGCAGTAGCGGCAGCAGCGGCGGTTTGGCCGGTATGAGGGGGCGGGCTGTGATCCTGAAGGGGGCTCTGTGGGGCTGGAGGGGAAGCTCTATGGGACGGAGGAGTCTGGGGTTGAGGGGGAGGCTCTGTGGTGGGGTGTGGGGGCTCTTTGGGGGTGGGGGGGGGGGCCCTGTGGGGCTGAGGGGGGCTCTTTGGGGGTGTGTGGGGAGTAGCACCGTGGCGTGTGGGGGGCCTGTGGGTCTAAGGGGGGCTCTTTGGGGGTGTGTGGGGGTCCTGTGAGGCTGAGCGGGTCTCTTTGGGGGTGTGTGTAGGGCCCTGTGAGGCGGAGAGAGGGGCCCTGTGGGGCTGGGGGGGGGCCTTTGGGGGTGTATGGGGAGTAGCACCGTGGGGTGTGGGGGGCCTGTGGGTCTAAGGGGGGCTCTTTGGGGGTGTGTGGGGGTCCTGTGAGGCTGAGCGGGTCTCTTTGGGGGTGTGTGTAGGGCCCTGTGAGGCGGAGAGAGGGGCCCTGTGGGGCTGGGGGGGGCCTTTGGGGGTGTATGGGGAGTAGCAGTGTGTCTAGGAGGTTGGAGCTATGGGGCTGAGAGGGGCTCTTTGGGGGCGCGGGGAGAGCAGGGCTGAGGAGGCACCTGTGGAGCTGAGGGGAGACTGTTCCAGGGTGTATAAGATGCAGGGGTTGGGGCTGGGGGGGGGGCGGTGGGGTCTATGGGGGTGGGGGTGAATGGAAAGGCGGAGGGTCTGGGTCAGGCCCCGCATGGGGTGAGGAAGGGGCTGGGGGTGAGTTTTGGGAGGTCAGTTGGGTGCTGTGGGGTACAACTAGGGTGGAGGGGGAGGATGGGCTGAGCCCCGAGCTGGGGGGAGCCTCTGTGGGGGGCAGACCCTGGGGCTGAGGGAGGTGGGAGTACGATTGCCCTTTTTCCTAGGGGGTGGCTGTGGGTGCGTGGCAGGAACCCCCAGGCACGAACGAGGGCCTGAGGGGTGAACCCCCGCTCTGCAAGATGAGCTGGAGGGGGTGGAGGTTGGGTTCTGTTGCGAAGGCCAGAGGAGGCGTTGATGCCAGAGGAAACGTGGCTGCTGTTCTCTGGTGTTCCCGAAGCCGTGGGTCGCGGGTGGCAGGGGGTCTGTGGGCCCTCGAGTCAGGTTGTGGGGTGGGGGGAGCCAGAATCCCCTTCCCTTCCCAGGGAGGCGAGCTTCTCCTCTCCCTGCGTGGTGGTGGAGAGGCTGCAGGCGGCTGAGGAGCCATTTGGCACCTGTGGGAGGCAAGATCTTGTGGGATGTAAACATCTCCCGGTTGGATCCTTTCTGGTGACTCAAACCAGAGCTGGAGAGCCAGGGGAAGGGCCTGGAGTCCTGAGGGCCGAAACTTTCCTTGCTCTGCTGATTTAGAATCAGGAACATACAGCGTTGGAACTGTGCACCATGCTCATCCCTGCAGAGGGGGTGGGAATGAGGTCTGGGATAAAATAAGGTGCTTTGGGTTCTTACACCCATGGCTTTGCCTCCTCGCAACATTTCTGGGGGAGTCGGGAGCGCCATTCCCCTTTCCACAGGCCCCAAACCACCTCCCGCATGCTTATTTGTGGCTGGAAACCAGCATGACTTTCTCAAAGCCTTGAGATTTGCATTCGGCCGGACCCAGCCCTCATTCCTGAGCCTCTCCAGGTTGTTATTGATGATGATGCCATGTGCTGAAGGTTCCCAGTCACCACACTCGTCACACGCACCGCAGCAGGGAGAGAAGAACCTCCTGTGAGGACTTGTGGCTCTGCCCCATGTCTCTGCTACGAGTGTTTAGGGCTGGATCGCCACGCACCGCTGTAGGAGACATTAACTTAATTACTCTTGGGGCGCTGATGGAGCGTGGTCTGGTGGGGGTGTCAGCCTGTGCTCGATTTTCTGGCTGTGTAGCTGCATCCTTCAGGCGGTTTTGGAGGCAAACATCTGACGTTCCGGCTTTATCGTTGCTCACCGTGTGAGCAGGCTCAGGGAAGTCATTCCCGTTGGTCTGACAGAGCCAGTTTGGCGAGGATGAGGACGGTGCTTCAGTCTTTGTTGGCTATGGCAGCCACAGGGCCTCCATTTGGGGCTGAGCTGCCAGGAGCACGACCTTGGTGTCTTTTCCTTGCGGGCTTCCTTTGGGATCTGGATCTTCCCTGCGCTTTCCCATCTTAAGTGCTGAGAAGGAGAAGCCGGCTTGGGAAGGCTAGAAG
Organism: Clamator glandarius; assembly: GCA_033459285.1. NCBI lineage: Eukaryota > Metazoa > Chordata > Aves > Cuculiformes > Cuculidae > Clamator > Clamator glandarius. The sequence goes on from JAUNZM010001420.1 coordinate 17,766, forward strand.
GGTTTGAGAGCATTACTTAAGAGAAAATACGCGAGTCCCCGGGTAAATCTCTGCTCTCTTCCCGGTAAGATAATGGCCATTGTTTGCTTGTCCAGCTGGCGGTATTGGCACAACGTGCCTTTCCCACAGGATTTGAATCCTAGCTGTGACAGAGCCTCAGCCGTGTGACGTTGTGCGGTGGGTGACGTGCGGTCACCTCGGCTGATCCCTGACGGCGCAGGCTTTAAACCTCGCATCCCAGCTCCAGCGGACGCGGGGCTCTCCAGGTGGTGTCTGGGCTCCAGCAGGACGTGGTTCCTCTGCCGCTTCCAGAGAGGACGGTCGAGCTGTGGGCCGAGGAGAGCAATCCTGAAATGGGTGCTGGGAGGGCTCTGGTGCTGGATGAGCAGCTGGTGGTTGTTTTAGACAGGTTTTGCTTTGCTCCAGGGTGAACACTGAACCCCCTCAAGCCCTGCCAGGGCTTTTTGAGATGGTCACACAGAGGTGCCACCTGCCCTGGGAGCTGTTGCTCTGTGTCATCGTCTCTGGCATCATCTGTTGTAGATAAAGGAGATGTAGGTGGCTTTGGAACCCTTCCCAGGCCAGGCAGGCAGCGAATTCCACCCCCCCCATCTCAAACGGTGTTTAACTCCTGGGGGAAACTCCCGCAGAGGTTTTTCTCATTTTTCTCTTTTTCCTGTGAAGCAGAATGTGCCAGAAAAGGCTAGTGTGGTTGTAGTTGTTTGCTCCTTTGTGCCTTGGGTGCCGGCTACTTGAGAACGCCGGGTCTGAGAGAGCCGGGAGTTCATTGTCGCCGCAGCTTTGAGCCCCTCCCTGGAGGCTACAGACAAAGGAGAGGCTCTCAGAACAGCTCCATCCCTTCTGGGGACAGAGAAGTCATCCTGACCTTAGCTGGAGCCGAGTCCGGACTGCTGAGCCCTGAATGTGTGTGTGAAACACCCGGAAAGGCTCACTCTCCATCCCATATTCATAGAATCATGGAATGGCTTAGGTGTGAAGGGACCTCAAAGCCCATCCAGTCCCCACCCTGCCATGGGCAGGGACACCTCCCACTGGATCAGGGGCTCCAAGCCCCATCAACCTGGCCTTGAAGCCCTCCAGGGATGGGGCAACCACCACTGCTCTGGGCAACCAGGGCCAGGGCCTCCTCACGCTCACAGCAAAACATTTCTCCCTGAGATCTCATCTCAATCTCCCTTCTTGCAGCTCAAAACTGTCCCCCTCGTCCTGTCCTTGCACTCCCTGATCCAGAGCCCCTCCCCAGCTTTCCCGTAGGTGAAAGAGGGACAACGCTTTCCTGATTCCACCTCACTGAGACTGAGTGCGCGAGCAGGAAGGTGAGTTCGTTAAATAGGAACATCTGAAAAGCTCTTCATCCTCAAGCTGGAAACAGGACTGGCGAGTGACTCCAAGCCCCAGGTCTGTTATAAACATCTCCCTCTTCCCAGCCCTTCCCTGTGAGATCTCTGGGTGCCACAGGTTCCTATCGCAGCTGGGCCCGTCACCCTAACTCCTGCTGTTCCTTCAGTGCTGTAGGAGTTATGTCTGTATGCGGTGCCCGCTTCAGTGTGGGGCCAGGCCTCTTGTTTTCAAGATGGAAAGGGTGACCATAAGGATGGATCCCACTCATCTAAATCAGTGGAAATCGAGTCTGGAGCACCTCCCATCCAAGGACAGGCTGAGAGAGTTGGGGTTGTTTGGCCTGGAGAAGAGAAGGCTCCGAGGAGACCTTACAGTGACCTGAAGGGGCTACAAGAATGCTGGGGAGGAACTTTTTATAAAGTGGGGTGACGGGACGAGGGGAAATGGCTTTAAGTCAGTGAGGGGCAGATTTAGCCTTAGGTTTAGGAGGAATTTCTTCACAATGAGGGTGATGAGGCCCTGGAACAGGTTGCCCAAGGAAGGTGTGGCTGCCCCATCCCTGGAGATGTTCAAGGCCAGGCTGGATGGGCCCTTGAGCAGCCTGATCTAGTGGGAGGTGTCCCTGCCCATCGCACAAGGCTTGGAATTAGGTGATCTTTGAGGTCCCTTCTGTCCTAAACCATTCTATGATTCTATGAATAGAAATCTTGTCTGTCGAGGAGAGTTGGACTTGGAAAGCAGCCGCTGGAAAGCGAGTGAGAACTGTGTGGTTTTGGGGGGCCCCTGATGACCTCGAGCACCATTTCCTGAATTATGACTGCATTTCCCTTTGGAAAGTAAAAGCTGTGCCTCCTCCCTCCAGCCACGCCGTGTGGTGTTGGTGGGGCTGCTCGGTGTCTTTTTTTCCTCCCCACTATCTTGCTTGAGGGGTCAAAAAGCCTTTTGTGAGACAGGGGGGCATTAATGCTGCCTGCGCTGCTTCCCACTGCTTCCCCAGAGCTTCCTTCTCCAGAGTGGGGCTTCCTTTCCCTGAAACAAAGCATTGGAATTGTTCTTGTCCTTTCTTGATTACTCTGCAATCACAGTGATTAAGCGTAGGATCCTGCCGCATCCCAGCGGACTCTGCCTTGTTTAAGAAGCTCAGCAGTCCCAGGGCAGGTGGATACGTTCTGTCTGACCTGAATCCTGATCTTCTGGGAGAGGATTGCTGATCTTCCCCCCAGTTAAGGCAGAAGTGCAGCCGGTGGGATGCGAATCCCACTTTCACTGTCACCAGCTCCCTCTGGGGCTGTTTCTGGGCAGATCCCATGATCCTTTGGCTGGGATGAGACCCCACCTGGAGCCCCGCGTCCAGCTCTAGAGCCCTCAGCACAGGAAGGACCTGGAGCTGTTGGAGCGAGTCCAGAGGAGGCCACAGAGATGACGCGAGGTCTGGAGAACCTCTGCTATGAGGCCAGGCTGGGAGAGTTGGAGAAGGGAAGGCTGTGAGGAGACCATGGAGCAGCTTCCAGTGCTGAAAGGGGCTCCAGGAAAGCTGGGGAGGGGCTCTGGATCAGGGAGTGCAGGGACAGGACGAGGGGAATGTTTCTGAGCTGCAAGAGGGGGGACATGAGATCTTGGGAAGAAATTTGCTGTGGAGGCGGAGAGGCCCTGGCCCAGGTCGCCCAGAGCAGTGATGGGTGCTCCATCCTTGGAGGGGTTCAGGGCCAGGTTGGATGGGATTTGGAGCCCCTGATCCAGTGGGAGGTTTCCCTGCCCATGACAGGGGGTGGAACTGGATGGGCTTTGAGATCCTTTACAACCCAACCCGTTCCATGGTTCTGCCTCACCTGTGTTCACATCAGGCTGTGTTTCTCTGTAGCAGGGCGTGTTGTCTCCTCACGGAGTGCGTGGTGGTTTCAGGTGAGGGGAGATGAGAAAAGGTTTACGATTTCTGCAGAGCAGCAAGCAGTGTCCAGATAACGTTACCGAGGTTGCGTCTCCGCTGGCATTCCCTGGGTCTTTTCCCAGTGCGTCACCCGCTTGCTTTTATGTGCACGTCAGCGCTATCCGGTGACTTCCCAGAGCACCCCGTCCCGCGCCTCCATCACCACGCTGGGAAAGCGAGCGAAGGGGAGAGGGAGGAGGATGTACTAATCTGGGGCTGTAAAATCCATCGTGCCGCTGGCTAATGGCAGTGGGAGATAACCCCAGAGAGGCATCTCTGATGGGCGAGAGCTCGTTAGCGAGGAACTGAATTCACCAGCAGTCTCGGCTTTGGTGCTGTTGAATTGATGTCCTTAACGTATCAACCAAACCTCTTGATGCAGGGAATGTCACAATCCTTACTCACTGCTCGGCCTTCGGGCTGGGAGCGAATGTTCCAAGGGTTTTATCTCCCTCTGGAGAGCCCCGTGCAGCGCTGGCAGAGGTTGCTGTGTGGCCTCAGGGGTTTCCCTCCATCTCCAGCTGCTGGGATCAAGAGCGTTGGCTCTGACTCTTCGGTCAGGCCAAACTCCTACAGTTTTCCATCAGAGGTTCCTGACTTAAATTATTCAGGCTGTTCTCTTGTGGAGCTGCGGCAGAGGATTGGACTGTGCGCTAGAGGTGCCGTGCTCAGGAGCGCTCTGCTCCCAAAGTTCATCCCTTTCTTTTCCAGATAAGTGGGAAGAGGATTTCTTGCGTCTTTAACTTTCTCAAGTGAACTTATCACATGTTTGAATATATTGAAAAACATTCAGGTGGCTGAAGTATCCACTTGCCACCACAACCCTGTAACTTTTCTGTTTTTCCTCGTTTAGATCTCAGCTTTTTGTGCTGCTCAGTGGTGTCATTTCGAAGAGGTAGAAGTATTGCATATTTGTGCTTAAAACCAAGCATGTTTTTTTCCTCCCAGTAACCAGTGGCGTGGTGCCACATCCCGTAACCGCGTGGGCTCTGGGGATTGACCAAACCCCAGCGGCACGAAGCCGCATCCTGTAACCGCCTGGGCTTTGAGGATTGACAAACCTTGGAGGGTGTTTTCCCCCTAAATTGGCCGCTGCTGCTCTACCAAAGCTGCTGTGGTTGGAGTGTTGTGTAAGCATCCCTCCTGACACCCAAACGGCTCCCCGCATCCCTCTGCGCACCAGCGGGATTGTTCCAGCGGGGCTTTTCTGCTTCGCTTTCTGCCTGGTTTGCACTTTGACAAAAAGCAATCCCGCTGCCATTCCTGTTTGTAGCCGTGGCCTTGGATTAGCGGGGGCTGAGCCCAATGGACTTTTGGGAGAGATTTGCAAGCAGAGAAGAAAATGTGTCCCGGGATGTCTGTGCGGACAGTGGCTTGGACATGTCCGTGGAGTCTGCAAGGTATCACTTGCCCTCCAGGGAGGGTTTGGTGGGTCCAGGGCTTGGTCTCCACTGCCTGCAGGCACAGTCCAGGCGAGGAAGGTGAAAATGCCCATTTTTGAGCACTGAGAGGACCCGTTTGGGTAAAACCCAGCTGCCTCTCTCACCGTTTGGCTGGGATGAACCTGGGAGTGGGAGGAAGGGCGGTGCATGCGGTGTGGTGTGCCCTGGCACTCGCCTTGCCCTGCTCCGACGCCAGAACGCTGAGCTTGACGCTGCGTTTGGGTGTGCTAACGTTTTCACTTTATATTTTTGTCCCTAACACGAGGCGCAGCCAGAATCTGCCTGAGCAGCTCTGGGTAAAAATAGAGTGAGGCGGGTGCTGATCCAGGCTCTGCCAAATTGGTGTCTGAGCGTGGATTGGAGCCGAACGCCTTGTTACACGCTCCTTCCAGGGGAGGGTTTGTCTGAACTGTTGGACCAGGTGCCACCATCACGGCTTCTCCTCAGCCTTTTCCCCAGCGTTTATGTGTCAGTCAGTAGGAGGGTGCTGGAAGCAATCCTGGGCAGCTTCGGCCGGGAAGGCAGGCAGTTATTTATTCAGGTTGATTCAGCTTCCAGTAAACAGCTCTGAAACCACCATAGGGTTTGCTCCTGGAATCCTGAAAGAGAGAAAGAAGGAAGCTTTTTGGGACACGATGAATTACTTCTTGGCCAGGACTTTCTAACCCTGATCTGTTCCCCTTGGCCGGAATTAACTGCTTGGGGCACTCAGGCAGTGTTTCTAGTTGTCATCCTAGGTTGGAGTTACAGCTGACAGTGTTGTACTTTAAATAGAAGCAGAAATAGCAGTTTCGGGGGGAGGATTCCATGTTGTTACCTTTAAGCCATTGAATTCAGCACCTTTGCTTCTCCAAGCAGTGTGGGATGGCACAAACCTACCTTTGCGCGGCCACGAAAAGAGGAGGAAAGAACAGAAGCTTTTTTAAATGGAAACCTCTGAGTTTTGCGCTCTGATCTCAGCTGGTGACGCTTTTAGTAATCGAGCACTTGTTTTCACATGAGGATGCTCAGTGGATGTGTCTGTAGCTTCATTCTGGCCTTAGAGCCGCACAGACCTTGCCAGCTGTGGGTTCATCCCTGCACCCAGCCCCGAACAGGCGCTTATATCATGGCCTGACAGGAATTGCCTATTTCCCAATCAGCAGCAAACTCGTTTGGAAAGGAGTGGGAGGGAGGGGGAGCTTCCTGCTGTGGAAACCGGGTGTGCTTGGACCAGAGCGACGCTCCAACCGCAGACTGCGGCTTTCCCTGCTTGACTCACCCTGTCTTGTAATCGCCCCGACTGGGAGGGTCCGCAGCGCTTCTCGTATCCCTACGGGAAAGGGTGAACCAAGCCTCCATGGTCTTGAGGAGGAGCCGGTGCTGTCCATCTTCCGTAAAATCAAGGCTCAACCTCCAAGATAAAATGCCCCATGGCGTGGCAGGGGGTGGCCCAGCCAAGCTCTGGGACACCAGCGCTTCCAGCATTGCCTGTTCCTGCTTTTCCCGTTTGTTCCATGCAGTTGAGGCAGAGGAGCGATCTACTGCTGCGTCCTTGGCGAGGGAGCTTCAGTTAAATCCTCACAGAATACGTTTTTGCACGGATAATTAAATATTAACACAGCGAATCTCCAAGGTGACAAGGCTGGATTGCTTAAATCATGGGGCTTTTGGAGGGTTGATTTACAGAATTATGAATCCTTCCTTAAAAAAAAGGCTTGACTGTTATTACGCAAATGTGCTCTTGTGATGCTGGGGATGTTTCCTCCGTCCCAATGGATCCTGGTGAGTTCAGAAGCCTTGTGGCAAGGTTATGGTGTTGAGCTTTATCAGTTTCATCGCAACACACAGAGAGACTGAAGCATCCTTCAGGCTGGATCAGCTCCCTCTTCTCTTCTCTGACGGCCCAGATCTGGGAAGGGGTGCAAAAAGGTCTTGAAGGTCTTTTGCAACCAGAATAATTCTGTGATTGTTGTAGATGTGGCACTTGGGGATGTAGTTTGGTGGGACTCAGCGTTGAGAAGCTCACGGTTGGAACTTGATCTTAAAGGTCTTCTCTGGCCTAAATGGTTTTGTGAGGAGTGAAGTGGGGCTGGATCCAGAGAGCCCCGCGTGCGCTGAGGCAGAAGAGAGTGGCTGGGAGAGACTTCAAACTGGAGCTTGTTGGGACAGAGTTTTCCATCTTTAAAAGAGGCAAAGGGGTGGGATGGTGGCAGGAGCCCCACCACTCTGTGCTTACTTTGTTCAGCAAAAAGCATTTATCATGGATTTTCTCGTTTTCCGCTTGTTTAATCTGTACTGAAACGAGAACTGTGATTGTGCGATAAGGGGCTCAGAGGGTTTTGCTGTTCAGCGCCTCTGTTCTTCCAGCTGGAATGAGGCTTTTGTGGAGCGGTTGGGCTCTCTGAAACCGCAGCATGAGCCTTTGCCCCACCCGTGAGAGGGGCTGCTCCGCTGAGGAGCGCTGAGCGTGGACCAGGACACGATGGATTGTTCAGATTCATCCAGCACAAGGTCCATGGGAGACTGGGGAAGCACACTCTGCTCGCTCCACGGTACCGCACAGCTGTAGCTTTTGGGTATGGGTGAGTTTATACGGTTGTGGCCAAGGCTCCCACTTCAAAAAATCCATTGCTATGTCTGAAATGAGAGAACTTGTCTGATTTCCCAGGCTGGAGCCCTTCACTGTTCTGTGCACCTGCCTGGTGAGAGCCGTGGTCCCATCCTAGGAGCTCCTGGCCTCCCCGTGCCCTCCCTAGCCTGGCTGTGGATTTAGGGTGCCTGGGGACAGCATGAAGCAGCTTTTTCTCCTTCCTGCATCCAGAAAAATCCAAGATGGGAATCCAGGCTGAAAACATAAGAGATAACAGAGCCCCAGGCAGAGATTTAATCCTAGGGCAGTTGGGAAAATCACTGAACGTGGCTTCAAGCAGAAGGGTCAATATTCCCAGCCTTGTCATAAAGCTTCTGGAAGGAATTGTAGGATAAAGCGTGGTCAGCCTGTCTCCTGAAACAACCAGAGCGCTTGGCCCTCCCAGTTTGAATTAAGAGGTGGCAACGATCCTGCCAAACCCCAGAAGCCCACGGCAGGCAGGGAGGGTGCCGATGCCGCCTCCAAAGACAGTCTTGGTGTTGAGGTGCTGAGCAGGAGAGCGAGCCCTGGCTGGAAGCATGGACACAGGAGCCAGCAAGGCTGGCGAGGGCTCTAAGTGTTTCCTTGTGGCTCTGCAGAAATCCTCCCTCTAAGAGGAAAGGGGATCAGCCGTGACTCAGTGCTTTCTCAGCTGCCTTCAAAACCCTCAAACAGAGGCGGGGTGTCAGGCTTTTTTGTGGTGCTTAATAATGGTTAACCCTCTCTGAGTATGGCTTTGTTCTTTTGACAGGATCATCCACCTTCAAGAAATCGCTCACCCCTGAGGTAAGTCTCTGCCTGACAAAGCTGGTTTGGGCCCTGCCTGAGAGTGCTCAGTTCCAGGCTTCTGAGCTGTTTTTCCGGGCTCATTCAAGTTAGGGATAACCAGGCAGCAGCCGGTGCCATCAGCTGGAAATATCCCTTGGGAAATGGGAGCGTTTGTCCCTCCCAAGGGAATCTCTGCCTAAAAACCCAGCTTGTCCTGGAACTGAGTGATTCTCCTCCTGCCACCAAAACACCACCCAGATCTGCCATGAGCGAGATGATCGTGTCATTTTGACTGAGAAACAAGTGCATGTGTCAGACAGAAGGCGATGAGTCAAGTGAGTTCTTGTGGCGTGAGTCAGAGTAGAGTTTGCTGCCTTCCTGACGTGTTTCCTCAAGGACTTGGCCTTGCTGGTAAAAAACATAGTGGCCACTGCACAGGTCCAGTCTTGCTTGGAGCCACTCTCTTTGTGATGATCACAGAATCATGGACTGGTTTGGGTTAGAAGGCACCTCAAAGCCCATCCAGTTCCACCCTTTCCCACTGGATCAGGGGCTCCAAGCCCCATCCAACCTGGCCTTGAACCCTTCCAGGGATGGGGCAGCCACCGCTGCTCTGGGCAACTTGGGCCAGGGCCTCCCCACTCTCACAGGAAAACATTTCTCCCTGAGATCTCATCTCAGTCTCCCCTCTTGCAGCTCAAAACTGTTCCCCATCATCCTGTCCCTGAACTCCCTGATCAGGAGCCTCTCCCCAGCTTTCCTGGAGCCCCTTTCCGTACTGGAAGCTGCTCCATGGTCTCCCTGGAGCCTTCTCTTCTCCAGACTGAACAACCCCAACTCTCTCAGCCTGTGACCGGGATTAGAAGAAAGCAAACCCTGAAGGCATTTCTCTTTAATTAGCTGTTTGGCCTCAATCACACAGGAGTCAGTGGGTTCTTGGAAGGCATTTTGATGCCTTTGCTGTCCTGGAGGCTGCACCGTGTCCTCCCTTTGCCCATGTACAGCGACCTGTGACTTCAAAACTTCATAGGCTCCCTGTTTGAGAAGAGCAGAATGAGGCTGTGTGCTTCTGAGCAGCCATCCACTTCTGAGTCGAGGTTTACATCCTTGGTTCTTACCATCTTTTACTCCCGTCCTAGATGCCAGGTTCTTCTGGGCAGCCAGGCTCACAAACGATAAAGAAAGGGCACAGAGGAGTGGATTCCACAGGCGAAACCACCTACAAAAAGGTACGTTGCCTCTTGCACGGCTTGCTTGGCTTTTGTTGTTCTCAATCTTTGCGATGCAGGCGCTGTCAGAGCAGCAGCGTGTCAATGTAACGTCTGCGAGAGCTGCTGAGGAGGATCTCGAAGAAAGGAACCAGAGGACAGGATGTGTGCAGCTCAGCGTCTCCTCTCTGAAGAGAGGATTGTTTCAAAACTTTGCCTGTTAGTGGTGCTTTTGAGGCCTCTTCTGATTCATTGGGTGCTCTCTGGACACAACAGTTCCTACAGATCTTGTGGTGCTGCTGGAATTCACTTTACAAAGGGGAGGTTGTTGGGGTATTCTAAAAAAAATACTATAAATGTTGGGATTTTGTGGCTTCTTTTCCCATTTCTCCAACTCTTCAGAGGGAGCCAAGTTTCTCTGGAATGAGGTTGGTGTCTGGGATGCAGATTAAACTGGTGAGTGATGACTTGGTCTAGGCATTTCACCGTTTTGGGTCAGCGAAGCTTCTGGTTCCAAATCTCTAGTCCAGGTGCCCCTCCCTGTGTTGGGAATCACAGTGGAAGGGAGGAATTCAAATGGCATTTCTACAGAAGGCAGCGTTTGTTATTCTGCCCCTGTGGAACTGCTGGTGTCTTCGGGATTGGGATCTGGCCTGCACTGTCTCTTGCCAGGGTCCCCAAAACGTGGTGGGACACTGCATGGAATTTATCAGGAGACGAGGCTAACAGGCAAGCCTCTCTGTTTGCCATCCCCTCCTTTTCCAGGGGCAGTAAGTTGTTTTTTTAGGATTCTTTGCCCTGTAAAAGTGGTTGTAAACAGGCAGTCAGCTGCTCAGCTGCTTGTGCTGGCTGTGGAAGAGAAAATCCTCATTCCTTGGCAACCTGGCCCTGTGACTCTGTGTTCACAAACAAGGAGCAGCGCTGCGCCAGCTCGGCGGGTTCTGTTTCTCCTCAGCGGGGCTGTTCTGGGAGTCTGAGCGAGGCCAAGTGAGCTTAGCCGAGGTCGGTTTTCCCGCAGCTGTGGCCTGTAGAGAGTGAGGAAGGAAAGCAGAGTTGAGTTCTTCTTCCCGGTCTCATACTGAGGTAAACGTCAAACACAAAGAGGGAGCTGAGGTGGGAGAGGATGTTGTCTTCCAATGGGCTGGAGCTGCTGCCAGTTCTTGTTGCTCTCTCCTCAGGGAGCTGTGAGCGGATCTCTTGCAGCTACGATAACAGGAAAGCGGTTAAGGGGGAGAGATGTTCCTGGTCGGTTTACCAGGCTTCATGGAGGATGTGTGTCTGGGGAAGAGGCCTGGAATGTTTGTCCCCCAGACTCCAAGGTTTCCTCTGTTGCCAAATGCTTTGATCCACTGTGATCTCTCACAGGAGGCAGGGGGCTGGGCTTTGTTGAGTTTAAGGAAAATACACAGAGTAGCGGGATCCTGAGCCTGGAGCTCGTGCTGGGTCCAGCTGTTTTATCTTTGAGCCAGTTGGGGTATCTGTGATATGCAGAGCGCAAACCCAACCCGTGCCTGCTCTGCAGCCTTGGCATTTCCAGCAGGCTTTGCAGCAAGGCTCCTGTCTCTGTGCTCTGGGAACGGACAGGCTGCATAGCCTTGTGGTTTTAGATTATGGGTTAGGTTATAGATCTCAGCTGGGCTGTTCTGGGAAAGAGCCCATCGCTGCAGCGAGGCTGAAGCGCGTCTCGATGGGCTGGGATGAGATCACAGACAGAAGGGGTTCTCGGGTGCGAGTGGCTGTCACATGAGCACCGCCCTGCGTTGTTCTCGGGCAGTTTGAGCAGAGGGTGCAGTGGGATTTGCACCTCTGCTGTTTATTTAAAAACAACAGTGGGCTCTGTAGGGTTAAAGAGCCACAGCCTGGTGAGAGAAGCAGACAGAGGAATGTGATAGCACCATTAAGTGCTTGCCCTGCCTGCCTTGTCCTGTGGAAGACCCAGTTCTGTGCGCAAGACAGGGAAGGACGAGCTTCAAGGCCTATAGTTCTGAGAGCTGGCAGACCAAAGTGTCTAAAAGCGTGTTTATTCCTAGGGGCATGAGCTAATCTGGCCGTGGATGTCTTCCCCCCCCTGGCTGCAGGGTGCAGGGAGCGCGGTGGAAGGATGAAATAGAATTCAGGCTTTTAAGGGCCGGATGGGTGTCAATTCTAGCTCAGGTCTTTTCCTACCCCCGAGAGCACAGTGATCGAGCAGGACACTGTTGGGATGGAGAGATGTTCCCATCACCAGGGCCATGTCAGTCAGTGAGAACGAGGTGACAGAAGCTCGAAGCGGTGGGTGTAAGACACTCTGGCTAAAAGAGCTGTTTTAAACTGAGGGCTCTTTCTTTCCCTCCTTTCGCTCCCATTTCCATTCTGCTACGTTGTCTAACTCCTTTTCTCTGCCTTTCCAGACGACGTCATCAGCCTTGAAAGGTGCCATTCAGCTGGGCATCACACACACGGTTGGAAGCTTGAGCACCAAACCCGAAAGAGATGTTCTCATGCAGGATTTCTATGTAGTAGAAAGTATTTTCTTCCCAAGGTCAGTGCTCGTTTTCTTCCCTACATGGTGCTTTGGCAGTGGGTGGTAGTGTTACTCCTTAACGCCCCTGGCACCAAACCAGGGCAGTGACTGCATGGTGGGCACAGATCTGAGCAAAGCTGTGTGGTGCTTACCGACCAACCCATGCTCTTGGCTATGCCTGGTTCCAGAAGAACCTTGCCTTTCTGCATTGGTTGTGGGAACAAACGCAGCCTGGCTGTGTGGCCCTTCTGGGTGGGTGCTTTGAGCTCTCTGGTGCGTTGGAGGCGGCCAGTCAGTGAGCATTTGCTTTTGGGGCCATTTTTTAATGACTCTTTCAAACAAGCCTTATGAGGAAAGGCTGAGAGAGCTGGGGTTGTTTAGTCTGGGGAAGAGGAGGCTGAGAGGAGACCTCGTTGCTCTCTGCAACTCCCTGAGAGGAGGTTGTGGAGAGGAGGGAGCTGGGCTCTTCTCCCAAGGGACAGGGGACAGGACGAGAGGGAATGGCCTCAAGCCGCCAGGGGAGTTTTAGGCTGAATATTAAGAAAAAATTTTCATAGAAAGGGTGATTGGTCCCTGGCAGAGGCTGCCCAGGGAGGGGGTTGAGTCCCCTTCCCTATAGGCGTTTAAGACACGGGTGGACAAGGCGCTGAGGGACATGGGTTAGTGCTTGATGGGAATGGTTGGACTCGATGATCTGGTGGGTCTTTTCCAGCCTGGTGATTCTATGATTCTAAATACAAACACTTGGGTGTGGTTCTCTCCTTGATCAGTGAAGGAAGTAACCTGACCCCAGCTCATCACTACAATGACTTTCGGTTCAAAACCTATGCACCGGTGGCCTTCCGCTATTTCCGGGAGCTGTTTGGGATCCGGCCGGATGATTACCTGGTAAGTTGGTGCTTGGACCAGGCTCTTGTTCACTGCGTATTGTGTTGTGCGAAGGGTGTTGCTCCTCTGCTCCCTCCTGGAGCCTTGGAGGACCAAGAGGCCCCATGGTGAGCTTCAAGCGCTGTGTGTGACCCCTGGGGTTTGCCTCTGTTAATGTTCAAAGGGAAGAGCCTTTCTGCTGGAGCTTCTCACCTCTGCGTTTCTCACCTTGTTCTCCTCAGTACTCGCTCTGCAGTGAACCTCTCATCGAACTTTCAAACTCCGGGGCCAGTGGATCCCTCTTCTACGTATCCAGCGATGACGAGTTCATCATCAAAACTGTTCAGCACAAAGAGGCCGAGTTCTTACAGAAGCTGCTGCCTGGATATTACATGGTGAGTGGTGGCATTGAGGGGCTTTGTGTGCCCAGGTGGCCAAGAAGGCCGATGGCATCTTGGCCTGTATCAGAAATGGCGTGACCAGCAGGTCCAGGGAGGTTCTTCTCCCTCTGTACTCGGCACTGGTGAGACCGCACCTTGAGTACTGTGTTCAGTTCTGGGCCCCTCACCACAAGAAGGATGTTGAGGCTCTGGAGCGAGTCCAGAGAAGAGCAACAAAGTTGGTGAAGGGGCTGGAGAACTTATGAGGGAGAGGGAATGGCCTCAGGCTCTGCCAGGGGAGATTCAGGCTTGAGATAAGGCAAAAATTCTTCAGGCATTGAAACAGTCTGCCCAGGGAGGTGGTTGACTCGCCTTCCCTGGAGGTGTTTAAGGTGAGGGTGGATGAGGTGCTTAGGGGCATGGTTTAGAGATTGGTGGGAACAGTTGGACTTGATGATCCGGTGGGTCTCTTCCAACCTTGTTATTCTAAGAATCTAAGATTCTGTATCGCTGGGAGCTGCCTGGTAGGTGTGAGGGGAGGGGAAGATCCAAAGGTTGACTTCTTCAGCTGTCCAGTGGCAAAGTCAGTCTCACAGAGACTCCCTGGAATCAGGAGCGTGGTGCTGCGCAGGAGTCCCGGCTTAAACCTGGACCTTTTTGGAAGGTTGCAGGCTGCTTCATGACAAGCCGTGAACTGTTCTTTGCTTCGCTGCTGCACAGCATCACACAACATCCTTGTTTCCCTTCCCAGCTTGATAGTGGCTGCAAAGATGCGGAATCCTGTTAGAGAGCTCTGGGATTGAGTTCCTGTGTGTAGAAGCAGTAGCTTTGGAAGTAAAGAGGTTTTTTCAGTTCTGGAGCAACGTCAGATCCCACCCTGATCAGAGTGCGTGATCAGAGTGCTTGTGTTTGTGTCCAGCCACCCCTGAAGGGGAATTCAGCTGTGAGGATGTGGAAGCGCCGTAGGGCTTCTGATGCTGTTGGGGTCACTAGCTGCCTTCTTTAAACAACTTCTGAATCCACAAACCTTTTTGCTGTGATTGTGTCCCAGAAACACGTTGTTTTTCTTCACAATCCCTTCTAGTTTCCTCTGCATTCACGAATACTCAGCTCAGTCTCTGACCTGATGTATTTAACTTCACCTAAGTGCCACAGTTAAAAAGGTGAAGCCTAAGGTCTTCCTTGACTCTTGAAGCCTCCCCAGCTTAGCCTCTGCGTGGGTGAGCAGTAAACTCCTTCCTTCCTCCCTACAGCCTTTCTCTGGCCCACACAGCCTCACAGAGGGGTTACTGACTGCAAGCATTGCTCATCTCTCCCTGTGTTTGCCTGCTCTTCTCTCTTATCTGCTTTGAGTTGTTGCCAGCTCCATTTAGATATGGAAGCATAGGAAGGAGCAGAAACTCCCCCTCAGTGGGAGGTGAATAGCCAGAATGGCTCTGAAGGTGTTGCTTTGGTTTTGACATTTCAGAATTTGAACCAGAACCCGAGGACGCTGCTGCCAAAGTTTTACGGCTTGTACTGTGTCCAGGCCGGAGGCAAAAACATCCGCATTGTCGTGATGAACAACTTGCTGCCACGCTCTGTCAAAATGCACCTGAAATATGACCTGAAGGGCTCCACCTACAAACGACGAGCATCCCAGAAGGAGCGGGAGAAGGTCTTCCCAACATACAAAGACTTAGATTTCATGCAGGACATCCCTGATGGCCTCTTCTTGGACTCTGACATGTATAACGCTCTGTGCAAAACGTTACAGAGAGACTGTTTGGTGAGTGGAAGGGTTGGGGGAGAGGCATGGAGGGGTCTTTCCTTTTCCTGAGCACCTCTGCCTGGGTCACTGACTCAGAGAGCCTGTGTTTTTGGACAAGAAGTAGGACCTGGACCTCAGTTCTGTTCAGTGCTTCCAACCTAAATTAAACCCGACATTGTCTCTGGAGGTGGAGGAAGCCACCTCTGCTGAGGCTGAGCTCTGGAACAGGGCAGGATCTGAGGAGAGGGGCAGGATGGTGGCTGAGCTGGTGTCCAGTTGGCCACTGCCTATGGGTGAGTGTGCAAAAGGCACCGTTCTCCCTGGCCTGGGTCCCTGTCTGTGCAGGGAGAGCGCGGACGGCTTTCCTGTAACTCCATGTGGTGGCCAGACATGAGCTGACTCTGCATGAGCTGCGGATTAGGAGCCATCCCCTTGATACGCTCGGGGCTGGAGGCCGAAATGCTGAGTGCGCTCCGGACAGTGTCTGCACCAGCAGTTTCACTGGGCTTGCAATAACCACCAGCCTTTGTTGTCTTTCTGCCCAGGTCCTGCAGAGCTTTAAAATCATGGATTACAGTTTGCTTGTTGCAATCCACAACATCGACCTGGCACAGAGAGAGCACGCGATGGCAGACGGGACATCCCAGACGGATATGCGGCGACCCGCTGCTCAGAAGGCCCTCTACTCCACAGCCATGGAATCCATCCAGGGAGAGGCCCGGAGAGGTGGCACCATAGAGACCGATGACCAGTAAGTGTGTGTCCATGTTCCCAGTGAAATCCTGGAAAGAGCAAGGGGTAAAACCCAAGCTTGGCTAGTGGAGACTCCATAGAGGTGCAGACTGGGCCGTGCAGGGCTTCTGTCATGCTGGGCAGAGAGGTCTTGGTATCACAGGATCATAAAATCCCTAGGTTGGGAAAGACTTTTGAGATCATCAACTCCAACCATACCTGTCCACTAATAAATCATACCCCCAAGCACTTCATCTGCCTGCCTCTTAAACCCCTCCAGGGATGGGGACTCAACCACCTCCCTGGCAGCTGTTCCAGGGCTTCAGAACCCTTTCTGTGAAGTTTTTCCTAATGTCCAATCTAAACTCCCCCTGACACAGCTTGAGGCCGTTCCCACTCATCCAATCACCTCTCACTTGGGAGAAGAGACCAACACCCATCTCTCCACAACCTCCTTTCCTTTCAGACAGTTTTAGGGAGCAATAATGTCTTCTCTCAGCCTCCTCCAGGCTGAACAACCCCAGATCCCTCAGCTGCTCCTCGTAAAACTTGTTCTCCAGCCCCATCACCAGCTTCATTGTTCTCCCATGCTTTTAACTTTGATTTCTCCTCCTTAACATACAAAAGATTTTTTTTTTCCCCTTCTAGGTGGGATTTGAGAGTTGTCTGCCCACTGGTTCCTGCCTTCTGCCTCTAAGGCATTGCAAGTGCTTTGTTCGGATAGGACAACAGCCCATAAATCCACTGCCATCTCAGTACAGATGGTAGCGGATGCTCTTTGCACTTGCTTGGTTCTCGATGAGTTGGGATTAATCCTTCTCTTGAATCATAGAATTATAGACTGGTTTGGCTTGGAAGGGACCTCAAAGCCCATCCAGTCCCACCCCTGCCATGGGCAGGGACACCTCCCATGGGATCAGGGGCTCCAAGCCCCATCCAACCTGGCCTTGAACCCCTCCAGGGATGGGGCAGCCACCGCTGCTCTGAGCAGCCGGATCCTCCCCACCCTCCCAGGAGAACATATCTCCATTTCTTCCTAAGATCTCACAGAATCACAGAATGACCAGGTTGGAAGAGACCCACTGGATCGTCGAGTCCAACCATCTCATCTCTATCTCTCCATTTTCACCTGAAAACCATTTCCCCTTGTCCTGTCCCTGCACTCCCTGATTCAGAGCCCCTCCCCAGCTTTCCAGGAGCCCCTTTCCATACTGGAAGCTGCTCTAATCTTCAATTAAACTGTCAGATGGAGGGATGAGGGGCTGATCTGCAGGAGTTTTAGCTGCCATACTGAAAATGCGTTTTGTTGGTTTCCCCCAGTTTTTAGCTGAACAGTGGGCACTTCTTGCATGTTGATGCTTATTAAAGGATTCCCATAATACTCAGCCCATGCTGGACAGTGTGAGAGGAATTGTGGGGTGTCAAAATGCCTTGTTCCACCTTCATGTCCTGTCCTCTTCTAGGATGGGAGGCATTCCAGCCCGCAACGCCAAGGGGGAGCGGCTGCTGCTCTACGTCGGCATCATCGATGTGCTGCAGTCCTACCGGTAAGGAATAGTTCCTCGCAGCTGTGCGTCACCCCTTCTTTCCCAGCACCATCCAGCCTTGCCTGGCTGTCAAGAAATAGAATTATAGAAGATGGAAGAGACCTACCGGCTCATCGAGTCCAACCATTCCCATCAATCACTAATCCATGTCCCTCAGCGCCTCGTCCACCCGTCCCTTAAACCCCTCCAGGGAAGGGGACTCAACCCCCTCCCTGGGCAGCCTCTGCCACTGCCCAATCACCCTTTCTGTGAGTTTTTTTTCCCCTAATGTTCAGTCTAAACCTCCCCTGGTGGAGCTTGAGACCATTAAATAGTTCAGACACAAACATTTTTTTTTTCTATTTACCACTTCCTATTTTGTTGAAATTTTTGATCGATTTCTGGGCCTTGCTTACTGTATTGACTTCGTGTTTCCAGAATAGATTAACCCTTGTGAAGCTGTTTTTACGCGCTGTAGTGGTTAAGCGCAGGCACCATGCAGGAAGTGGTAAAGAAAAACAAGCAGTGGCTCAAAATGGCCATAACCGCTTCTCCCTGAGAGGTGAAACACAGTTGTGTGGCTCAGTTTTAATTCTGCTTGTGTTAAAAAGCAACATGCAGTGGGTTACCTGTGTAAAGCCTCTGTTAAATGTCATGGCGAGTTAACTGCCCATGGTGATTAAGCCTGTGAAACTCAGGCCTTGGAGAGGGAACGGTGTCTGTGGAACAACCTTAGAAAAGTGGGAAAATGCAGAGAATCAAAGCTGAAGTGTCTATATTGAGGGTTTGACTGCCCCTGGGGTTGGAAGCCAGGCTCTGTACAGAGCGAGCACGGTGTGTGACGGCCAGCAGGGACTCGGAGTGAGAATGCTCTGAATCCTTTCCTTTCTCAGGCTTGTCAAGAAGCTGGAGCACTCCTGGAAGGCCCTTGTGCACGATGGGGTGAGTAGAAACAAATCAGTTTGACTTGTTTAACAAGAACACCAGTGTCTGTTTGAACCGTGCTGTCCTTGCTCCTCCTGGGCGTGGCATCCTGAGTTTGTAGGCATCTCTGTGTGTTTGCTTTTTACATGAAACTGCAACTCTCTAGGTACTCCTAGTGGTGTTGGGTTTGTTAATGCTGATCACCTCCTTGTTGGTTAACAATTATCAATTGATTTGTATATAATCCTCCTGTTTGTGGCCAGTCTGCTTCTTGCAGAGTGACTGTGAGATCCTCTGGCTGCTCCAAGCCCAGTGCAGCCTGTGTTTCGGGGCTGGCAGTAACCTTGATCACTTAACTCATTCAATTCCGCGTGCTAACGTTTGTCCCTCGCCCTTCTAGGACACCGTATCTGTGCACAGACCCAGCTTCTACGCCGAAAGGTTCCAGCGGTTCATGTGCAACACGGCCTTCAAGAAAATACCCCGTAAGTCCCTCCGCATGGCTGCACCCTTGGTGGTTGCCATGGCTTCTGGGTTCTCCCTGCTAAGCAGCTGTTGTTTGGGGGGGGTGGATGGCAGTGTGAGAGCTTTAGGAAGCCTGTTGTGCTGTGGCACCTCTTCCTTCCTCCTGGACTGTTCTCAACTCGTGCACGTGGCTTTACGGGAGCTGTTTCTTCCATCAGCTTGTTCCTTTGGGGTCCAGCCCTCGCACGAGACTCGCGGGGATGTTGCTTTGTCAGGTCTTTTTCCTGAATGTGTTAGAAAAATGCTTTCTGGTTTATTTTCTGTCTTTAAGTAAAGCCATCGCCTTCCAAGAAGGGCCGGCCTGGCATGGCAGTTCCCCGGCGGAGCTGCCAAGGAGGAGTGCCTGCCCAGACACAGATGTCGTGTGAGACAAGGGCACAAGTAACAACAGAGGCGGATGTAGAGCAAGGTTGGTGCCTCGGCTGTGAATAAAAAAGCCTGGATAAATTTGAGGTTTTTTCCAGTTTGTATTTGTGTAATCGAAGTGTGCTGCCTCCCAGGCGTTTAGACTCTCTGGGCTGTTTCCGACAAATGCAAGGCAGGGTGATAAACGTCGTGTTTCAGTGAAGGCCAGTTTTTACTCACAAAGAGGATAAGACTAGGTTGGGGATGTGGGGAATTGTTTCTTTGGGCATCTTCATGGGGCCTTTCACCCTCATCCAAGCGTCTAGCGTGGCCCATGCTCCCATGGGGAGCGGTCTGAGGCTGTGTGGTCCTGCATGCTTGGTCTCTTCCCAATAACTCACGTCCATGGGGTTTGGATCAGGGATGAAGCTCAGCTAGGCAGTTGTGCGGAGGCTTGGGACACAGCTGCCTGCAGAGCTGGTTCTTAGCTATCTTGGGTGGGATCCTGCCCCCCTGGCTGGCATGGGAGCTCGCGTGACACGATCCCAATTGTGCTGGTGATGGAACAGTCTGTGCTTCAACTCAGGTTCCCACCTTGGTCGCCCAGATCTTCTGCCCAGGACCCTGCCGGTAGATGAAGCCAACAGTGACTCCATCGCAACCACCTTGTCCACCTCTTCCCTGGGCAGCGGAGGCCTCAACTCACCTGCAAACAGGTAGGGCTCTGCTGGTTTGGTGCATGGCAGGCCTGCAGCTCCTGCGAGTCAGGTTCATGAGCTGTGGGAGGACTTTGTGCTGTATGAATGTTGCAGGGTTTGGCATGCTCACAGAAATGCCTGTTGGAGTGGTCTGTGTGTTGTGGAGCACGGTTTGTGCTGTTGGTTCAAGCATGTGCAAGGCAGGAGCATTGTGTCCCTGTTCCGGTGTGCAGTTCTCTGCAGATGACGTGATCCCGCATCTTCCGCTTGGGCTGCGTGGAGGTCCCAGTGGCTTTGAGTTCCTTCTGTGTTCTGTATTTATTTGCTTTGTTCTGGAGTTGAGGTAATTGGAGTTGGTGACACTGCCAAACTCTTCGTGGTGAGCATTAATGTGATGCTGGTGATGCTGAGGGTGATGCTGCTCTTCTCCGAGGGCTGGGCTCTCCTGTGACTTGCCGTTTGGGTTGACATTGAGCTCCTACAGCTTCTCAGGAAAGGAGGCTGCAGGATACGTCCTGGTGCAGTTCAAGATGTCTCGGAAGCTGAAATGCATGGAAAGCCCAGAGGGAGCTGGTGGCTGCCTTGAATGTTTGTTTTCTCGGTGAAGTGGTCGGACTGGCAGGGACGAGGAGGAGCTGTGGTCAGAGGACAATCCCTTTTGCATAAGTTGTTCTGAGGTGTTCGCTTCTCCTCAGAGCAACCAGAAACCATCATCCCCATTCCTGCACAGTGGCACTGATGAAGTGCCTGCTCTCTGCTGAGCTGCAGGAGAACAAGGTGCAATCGTATCCAACACCTCTTATCCTTCAGTAAAACACGGAAACTTCTTGGTAGGGATCCTAAACCAGAGCTGCTCCTTTCCAGCACATCAGGATGCCAGAGGTGTTTGTTTTGGTTACTTAACCACAGGTCTCTCTCCTTCAATCTCTACGTAGGTCAGTGGGCGTGCAAGTGCATAAAGCTGACAGCTCAGCAAAGAATTTGCCTAGAACAGCTCCTGGCACCTTCTTGTCTAGGTGAGGGGAGGAACCAGACTTTGCCTGAAACCTTCTCCTCGCTGTGCTTAGTGGAATTTACCTTCATCTGTGTTGCTGGCCGGTGGTTACAGAGGTTCTGTGCAGTCGGGTCACCCCTAAACCCAGCGGTTACAGAGCTTCTGTGCTGTTGGGTCACTCCTCAACTCTAGTGCTGTGACACAGGGTGTCCCTGTGCCAAGGCTCAGCATCTTAATGTGTCTGCATGCCATGGTAAAACCTCCCAGGGTGGTTCCCTCCTTACCCTGCGTGGTGCTGAGCACCCTTTCTGGCAAAAATGTGGTTCTGGTAGGTGAGGTTGAGTTCTGCGTAGTTTCCGAGGTACAAAGCTTGAACTGTATTTGCCCCAGTTACCTCTGGAGCCCAGCACGCCACTTCCCCTGCCCTTGGGCACCACAGCATGTGGTTACCCTCTGCCAGCATCCCATAAACCATGTGCCAGCACCAGATGGTGGCAATGAAATCCAGGATGGAGCATGGAGCAACGTTTTCCCCTGTGTGGGGCTGTGGGAGGTGAGCTCCCTGCATCATCCCTGTTGTAAGAGGCTTAAATCCGCTTTTGTGACCTTGGTAGATCCGGAAAGCTCTGCTCTTGTGGAGTGTTGATTTATAACAACAGAACTTGGCGAATGGGTTTAAATGGCGTGGGGTTTCTCTCTACAGGATCAGCCAGGTGAGAGGGGTGTTCGCCACCCCTAAATCTCTGTATTCCTGTGCAAAGGGGAGTGACCTCACCCCCATATCTCTTCAGCCAGAGCTTCCACACTTCCCAGAGTGGGCACAGGGTCTGTCTCGCTCTGGATCTGCCTTGGGAACCAGGAGTTCAGCCCCCTTGTCCGAGCTATGATGACCCTGGGCTCTCATTTGCAGGATAACCTCATGCCTGTGTAAACAGTGTGCAACCTCTGCATGGAAAACACACTCTCCATAGTGATGTAAGCAATGCTGGGCAGGCCAGGGCACCCTCTGGGGCTGGGATTCCCTTGGGCCTCAGCTTGGCTCTGTCATTACCTGTTGGCAGAAGCGCGCTGAGGCCACCTAAACATCGCGTGTACCGCTGGGAATGGAGCTGCTGCCGGGTGTGCTGCAGCACAGGGGTTCCAGAGGGGGATCCCCTTTGTCTGAGAGAGGCACTTCTTTTTTCTTATCGGTGCTGGACACACTAGGGTTAGGATAATGGTTGGACTCAAGGATATGAAGAGTCTTTTCCAACCTAAACTATTTGGTGACCCCTCCTGCAGCCCTGCATTGGGCCAGTGCTGCTTCTTGCTAATTAAGACAGACCTCAAGGGCTGTGTGTGCTATAACCAACGCTGAGCGTCCTTGCGTTTAATCCCTGCCCAAGACAGAAGCAGCGAGACACCAGTTAGTGAGCTCAGCGGAGGCCAGAGAAGCTCAGAGTAAGCAGGCGCAGAGGTGAGGTGAGGTCAGGCAGGGAGAGGAGCTGCATCTTCTCGTCGAGGACGCTCGTGTTGATCTGAGGGCGTCTGTGCAGGGTGAGGTGTAGCTGGATGATGGAACAGCTCAGCGCTTCTTATGCTCAGACAACAGGCAATGGGACACCCACTCATTACGGCAGCCACTGCACGCAGGCTGGGACAAGCCCCTGGTGTCAGCTGCAGGAGGGCCGTCCGTAAGCAGTCCCGGAACTCTCCTGTCAGTCACAAGTGCACCGAGAGCCCCAGCGAGTGAAGTGTGCGCTCGCAGACTTGACTTCTCATTCAGGACGCAGGGAGAGAAGCTGTGGTCACCGTATCCTCAGGAGGAAGTGGAGTGAGACCCACGCTGGGAATTGCCGGGTGCAAGGTCCTGCACGGGGATCAGGGCAATCCCAAGCACAAATCCAGACTGGGGGGAGAATGGATTGGGAACAGCCCTGAGGAGAAGGGCTTAGGGTGCTGGAGGAGAAGCTCCACAGGAGCCAGCAATGTGCACTTGGAGCCCAGAAACTGCCCATGTCCTGGGCTGCATCCAAAGCCGTGGGACCAGCAGGGAGTGGGGGGATTCTGCCCCTCTGCTCCGCTCTGGTGAGACCCTACCTGGAGCCTGTATCCAGTCTGGAGTCCTCAGCATGGGAAGGATAAGGATCCCCGTTTCCTCACCTGATGTGGGGCACTCAAGTGTGCCCATGTAACAGATTTACTCGCAGGGTACAGCTCGCATTCAGAGCATGAAGGATTCATAAAAGGTTTGACAGAAGCTTTTGCAAACAGAGGTGCCTCTGGGAAGGCTGAGACTGACTGAGCTCCAGTGCTTTGTGGTTTCTTTGTCCTGGAACTGTTTGTTCCCAGGAACATTTCTTTGTGGACAAAGTTCTTGAAGACTTCTGTAACACAGTTCTGCTGCTTGGCTGGAACACGGGCCTCCTGTAATGCCACTGGGAGGGGGATTTTCTGGGTGATGGTTGGAGTGCCTGGCCCAGCAGGGACGCCTCTGTATTAAACCTGCCTCCCAAATGCCTCTGTGCCATGCTGAGATGTTCACGATTGCCGGGTCCATCAGCGTGGTGACTTATTGACAGCTCACTTCTGAAAACTGCTTTACAGGTCTCCCCCTTCTGTTTCCCCAGCGGCTCCCCAGGGCCTTCTGTACCTGAGCGCTC
Organism: Clamator glandarius; assembly: GCA_033459285.1. Taxonomy (NCBI): domain Eukaryota; kingdom Metazoa; phylum Chordata; class Aves; order Cuculiformes; family Cuculidae; genus Clamator; species Clamator glandarius. Next base: position 40,970 of record JAUNZM010001420.1, read on the forward strand.
CGCGGAGCTGAGAGAGCAGCTTGAAGACCTGCAGGAGACAGAGATAAGCTTTGTGAGTACTGCTCGCGAGGAAAGGAGTGGCTCTGGAGGTGGATGGGGAATTTGCGGGAGTGGTGGGGTCCCTTGTTGTGCTGGGAACACGTGAACAGCGTAAGATGTGTGAGCTCCAAGCAGGTGTAGAGTTTCTTCTTCCCCCTCTGGTGTGTGAAAGCTCAGCCTGGCTTGTGCTGGGCGCTATTGGTGCTCTCAGTGATGCTCTGCTGCCTCAAATCATAAAATCATAGAGTCATAGAAGAGTTTGGGTTGGAAAGGACCATGTAGTTCTAGTTGGAAGATCATCTAGTTCCAATCCCCCTGCCATGGGCAGGGACGCCTCCCACTGGATAAGGCTGCCCAAGGCCCCATCTAACAAGACCCTGAACGCCTCGAGGGATGGAACACCCACTGCTCCCCTGGACAACCTGTTCTAGTGCCTCACCGCTCTCATAGTGAAGAAATTCTTCCTTATTCCTAGTCTAAATCTGCCCTTCCAATTTACACCCATTGCCCCTCGTCCTATCACTCCAAGCCTTTGTAAACAATCCCTCCCCAGCTTTCTTGGAGCCCCTTCAGGTACTGGAAGGTCTCTGTAAGGTCTCCTTGGAGCCTTCTCTCTCCAGGCTGAACAACCCCAACTCTCTCAGCCTGTCCTCGTACGGGCGGTTCTCAAGCTCTTGCATCATCCTTGTAGCCTCTTCTGGACTGGTTCCAACATCTCTGTATCCTTCTTATGTTGAGGATTCCGAAACTGGACACAATCCTCCAGATGAGGTCTCATAAGAAAGGAATAGAGGGGCAGAATTCCCTCCTTTGCCCTGCTGGCCACGCTTCTTTTCGTAGAATCACCAGGTTGGAAAAGACCCACCGGCTCATCAAGTCCAACCATTCCCATCAAACACCAACCTGTGTCCCTCAGCACCTCGTCCACCCATCCCTTAAACCCCTCCAAGGAAGGGGACTCAACCCCCTCCCTGGGCAGCCTCTGCCAGGGACGGGCCATAAATACCATAAATACCATGAATTAGATAACAGGAGGCAAAGCAAAGCCTTTCCGCTCTCCCGAGGGCCCAGAGTAGGTCTGAGGGCAGCGACAGAGCAGGTTGAAGCTGAATGGGCTTGTCGTGCTCTCTGTGCAGCAGCGAGGAGTGCTGAGATCCCCTGGTTTGCTGTGAGGTGTTGGTTTGGATGCACCTGAACACAGCTGGGCTCAACCGCACCTTCCCTCCACCTCTTACAGAAGGGGCAGGGCCGGGCAGGAGTGTTCTGGCTGCCCTCCCACGGAAGAAATCGGACCCCTCACCAGCATCTCCCCTCTCTTCTCTTCACAGTGAAGCAACACGGAGGCCTTGGCAACAGAAGCAGATTGTTCTATGCTCTCTGGAGTCTGACAACCGTTCAGCCCTCATTGCTGATTCATTATATTTTGTATTTTATAAAAGAAACCTTGTCTGGACAGAAACCGTAAAGCTGGAAAGGCTGAGCTACACGTAGTGGGATAGGATTAACAAAGAGCGCACCACCACGGCTGCATCTCGGACACCAGGGAGTCTCCTCTAGCGGAATCCACCGCTGCATCCCTGCCGTCCTTACTTTGAAGCCACTCAAGAGCAAAGCTGGCTGGTGGGAAGAAGAGGAATGACTCTGCGTGGGCTGCAGCGCCCTGGAAAAGGGATCTGACTTGCAGGGAGTTGGCTGCTTACGACGCTGACGCAGCAAACAGTGCGGAAGCGAGTGGCTCTTTGGAGTTACTAGGGGAGAAAGTGGCTTTAGAGCCTCTTGGGGCAGCTGGCACAGAGCAACATATGTTTATTTTGTATTTGCAACGAGTTTTTAATTTCAACGTTTCTCTGAACTCGGTCACATCACTCTTTTTAGTCCTACAGTAGAGTCATTCTTTTTTTTTCTTTAATAAATAGGGTGGGTTTTTTTTTTTAGTGTTGCACCAAGCAGTATCCCATGGCAGAGAGGCAGAAAGGGGGAGCGGGAGCTGCACTGCCCATGGACAAGCTCCTCTCCCCTGCCAGCTGCTCTCGGCTGCCGGAGCCTCCTCAGTGTTCACTCCTGCATCGCCTCATGCCAGTGACCAGGAGAGTTGCCCGGAGGACTTTGAATGTGTAAAGCTTTTCAGATGTTGGGGAGGTTTTTAGGATTTCTTTCACTCCCGTTTTTAAACAAAGCCCTTTGGTCCCTTCCCCGCTGAGCAGGGAGTCGCAGGAGAAGGGAGACCTTTGTCAGGGGCGCTATTTTTAAAGTATTTCTTAAGCAAATGGACCAAACGCAGCTGCTCCGCTCCCTTCCTCGGCCTCCGTCCTGTGCCGGCAGCCCCTACAAATCCTTTTCCCGTTTTATAGCTCGGCTCCCTTTTGATATCTCGCCCGTAGCACCAGTGCTCCTGGCGGTTTTGAAACCAGATTCCTACCTAAACAGGACTGACTTCTGCCTCCAACAAAGCACGAGGTGTTCTGACTCCGATTTTAAATGGAACAATCAGCTGGAGAGCAGGGAAGGATCCGCTGCTGATCCCCCAAGCTTCCTGCAGGCGCTGCTCTCCCAAGCTCGGAGCAGGCATAGGACTGATGGTTATTTTCACTAAACGTGTTTTTTAAAGAGATGAAGTGACCCTTCCCCATCCTCCTGGTGGGTAAGAACCCTCCCTTTTTTATATATATAAAAAAAAAAGTAATTTAAAGCTTGCCCTTGCAGTAGTGCAAGGGGGTTTCTATACTAATTAGCAATGATTGCTAAGGAAACGAGGAATGTAGTGGTGTAGAAGGGGGTGATTTTTAGTTGATGTCTCGGAGCCAAGTCTCTCCTCGCCTTCCGCTTCTGCCCTCGGAAGTGGATGCAGTGACACACACTGAAGTTTTTTAAGAAAAAGCTTTGTTTTTTTAAAAAAATCTATCATGTTTTTTCATAAGAAGGAGTGGAATGGCCTTACTCTGGGTCTCCGGATCCCAGGGGTCAGTGGAGGGCCGGGACGGTGCCCATTCACAGACGGTTTGCTTCTCAAGGGCTCTCGAACCTTTCGACATGGATAAATGTCACGCTGAGGTGGGAGGAGGATCTGCTCGGCTCTGCTGGATCCTCCTCTTCCTGTACTTCTGCCTGGATCCAGTGGCTCACATGTCCTGGGCCAGCAACTACCTGCAACTCCGACTGGATCCAGCGGCTCACACGTCCCGTTCCAGCTCTGTAGGATTCCCCTCTCCATGCACCTCCGACTGGATCCAGCAGGTCACGTGTCCCGTTCCAGCTCTGCAGGATCCCCCTCTACCTGCACCACTGACTAGATCCAGCGGCTCACGTGTCCCGTTCCAGCTCTGCAGGATCTCCCTCTCCCTGCAACTCCGACTGGATCCAGCGGCTCACATGTCCCGTTCCAGCTCTGCAGGATCCCCTTCTCCCTGCACCTCCGACTAGATCCAGCGGCTCATGTGTCCTGTTCCAGCTCTGCAGGATCCCCTTCTCCCTGCAGCTCCGACTGGATCCGGCAGCTCACGTGTCCTGTTCCAGCTCTGCAGGATCCCCCTCTCCCTGCACCTCCAACTAGATCCAGTGGCTCACGTGTCTCGTGCTGGCTCTGCAGGATCCCCCTCTCCCTGCAACTCCGACTGGATCCAGCAGCTCACGTGTCCCGTTCCAGCTCTGCAGGATCCCCCTGTTCTCCTGCACCTCTGCTGGGATCTGGTGGCTCATGCAGCAGGATCTACCTGTCTATATTAGACACTTCTCTCTCCTACCCCAGATTTCTTTGTTCTTTTTTTTTTTTTTTTTTTTTTTTTTTACCAGGAGGGGAAAAACCCCAAGTCTTGAGGTTTTTTTTCATGATTTAGTATTTATGAATTCTATTTAAGTGTTGAGATTTTCCTTTTCCAGGGAGTTACCAGTGAGGCGGGAGGGGGGCGTTTCTATCTCGACCTCTGCTTTGTAATGGGGTTTCAGAACTGCTTCTTTTCTGTGTGTGCGTGTTTCAAAGTGCCGGGTTTTCCTATTTTTAACCACCTGAGCAGCTTTTCTCCAGCGCGGGGATGGGGAACCTCGTTTTCTGCCACACTGGGATGGAAGCAGGGAGCAGCTGATGCTGCGGGATCAACGCCGGGTGATGGGATGGAGAGTGGATGGATATCTCCAATGATGCTACCCGAGCAGGACAATCGTTAACGCTGGGACTCCACGAGGGGTGGCCCTGTCCCTGGGAAGAGCTCACGCTGTGTGTGCCCGCTGTCCTTTTGATTCTGTAACACGCGTGGGGGGCACCACGCCGGCTCTCAGACACGCAATACATGGTGTGCTGCCTACCCGCCCGCCTGCCTCCTCCGTCTGTGTGTGGTGGGGTCCTGGCTGCTGTGATCTCCTCATTTCTCTGTGTCACTTTAAAGCAGAATAAGGGAAATCAGAGGGAGAATTTTACCCATCTCGCAAGAACAAAATAAATTGTTCAGTTTGTTGAGTTAATGCAAACCCTGAGCGGTCACACCAGGATGAGTGATCTTGCCCAGCTTGCTCGACACTGTGGCACTTGGGTTCCTATCAGCAACCTCATAGACAATGAATCCTGTCCAGCTTGCTGAGTTTGAACTAGAGAACTCCCTTTAAATCCTTTTTAACAGTTACTCAGCTTCCCAAGAGTCGAATGTGTGCAAACAAGTCAATTCTATTACAAGTCTATTCCAAAAATTCATGACTCAAGGGTTTGGTAGTGGCTGGGGAGAAGATGCCATTTGCAAAAATACATGAAACAACACTATCAGTTCAAGAGAGGAATTATCTGGGTCAAAGTGATCCCAAGCACAAATCGAGGCTGGGCAGAGGATCGACTGGGAGCAACTTTGTGGATAAGGGCTTGGGGTGCTGGGGGAGGAGAAGCTCCACAGGAGTCGGCAACTCGGAGCCTGTGTCCCAGGCTGCATCCAAAGCTGTGAGACCAGCAGGGTGAGGAGGGGATTCTGCCCCTCTGCTCCACTGTGGGGAGACCAAACCTGGAGCCCGTGTCCAGTCTGGAGTCCTCAGCCCAGAAAGGACCTGGAGCTGTTGGAGGGGGTCCAGAGGAGGCCACAGAGATGATGTGAGGGCTGGAGCACCTCGTGTACTGGGACAGGTTGAGAGAGTTGGGGTTGTTCAGCCTGGAGAAGAGAAGGCTGCAGGGAGACCTTAGAGCAGCTTCCAGTGCTGACAGGGGCTCCAGGAAAGCTGGGGAGGGGCTCTGGATCAGGGAGCGCAGGGAGAGGACAAGGACAACAGTATCATAGAATCACCAGGTTGGAAAAGACCCACTGGATCATGGAGTCCAACCATTCCCATCAATCACTAACCCATGTCCCTCAGCTGCTCGTCCACCCGTCCCTTAAACCCCTCCAGGGAAGGGGACTCAACCCCCTCCCTGGGCAGCCTCTGCCAGGGACCAATCACCCTTTCCGTGAAATATTTTTTCCTGATGTTCAGCCGGCTCCCCTGGTGGAGCTTGAGGCCATTCCCTCTCGTCCTGTCCCCTGTCCCTTGGGAGAAGAGCCCAGCTCCCTCCTCTCCACAACCTCCTCTCAGGGAGTTGCAGAGCGCAATGAGGTCTCCCCTCAGCCTCCTTCACACTAGTTTTGAGCTGCAAGGGGAGAGTTTGAGAGGAGAAAATGGGGAGAAATGTTTTGCTGTGAGGGTGAGAAGGCCCTGGCCCAGGTTTCCCAGAGCAGGGGTGGCTGCCCCATCCCTGGAGGGGTTCAAGGCCAGGTTGGATGGGGCTTGGAGCCCCTAATGCAGTGGGAGGTGTACCTGCCCATGTCAGAGGTGGGATTGGATGGGCTTTGAGGTCCCTTCCCACCCAAACCAGTTCATGATTTCGTGTGAGGGGGCTCTTGGGGGAATCTGGAGTTCTCATCCCCTGCCCAACATAACGTGGTGGGAGGGTGGTGATCCAGACCTCAGCCCCCAATATGGCGGCCCCGCCCTGGACTACAACTCCCAGCGTTCCCCGCGACGCCGCCACTTCCGGAGTCACTTCCGGCGCCTTCCGAGGTTGAGACGGCCCTTGGCCGGCAGCGCGGAGCCAATCGGCGCGCCCCGTGTTCAGCCGAGCCCGGTGCGACGGGAAAAAGGGAGCCAGGATGGTTCTGGAGAGCACCATGGTGTGGTGAGCGGGGCCGGGGGGGCACCGGGGCGGGGCTGCCGCTGATAGAATCCTCCCTATACCTTCCGCGGCCCGGGCCGAGTGCGGATCCCTGAGTCACGGGGCGGGTAACTGAGGGATGAAGGAGAGGGTGAGGGGGAATCGGGGGCCGAGGGGGGACTGAAGGGGTCTGGGTGGGAATTAGGGGCTGATGAGGGGGGATTGGGGGATGAGGGGGAGGATGAGGGAGCCTGGGAGGGAATTGAGGGTTAAGGGCAGGGACTGAGGGGATGTGGGGAGTAATTAAGTGCTGACGAGGTGGCTGAAGGGGGAACTGGGGAATGGGGGCCTGGGGGGGGAATTAGGGGCTGAAGAGGGGCCTGAGGGGGCCTGAGGGGGAACTGGGGGCTGAGGAGGGAATTAGGGGCTGAAGAGGGGGCTGAGGGGGCCTGGGGGGGAACTGGGGGCTGAGGAGGGGGATGAGGGGGAATTGGGGGCTGAGGAAGGGATGAAGAGGGGGCCTGAGGGGGATTGGGGGATGAGGGGTGGGATGAGTGTGCTTGTGGGCGGGATTGGGGACTGAGGAGGGGGATGACGGTGCCTGGAGGTGAAATTGAGGGCTGAGGAACGTTTTTGAGCTGCAACAGGGGAGATTGAGATGAGGTCTTAAAGAGAAATGTTTTGCTGTGAAGGTGGGGAGGCCCTGGCCCAGGTTGCCCAGAGCAGTGCTGGCTGCTCCATCCCTGGAGGTGTTGAAGAACAGGTTGGATGGGGCTTGGAGCCCCTGATGCAGTGGGAGGTGTCCCTGCCCATGGGAATGGATGAGCTGTGACGTCCCTTCCAATCCAAACCACTCCAGAATTTAACCAGTCACTTTCTGGGTTGTTTTCCTGAAGGCTGGCATAAGGGAAAGGATGTTTTTGTTGCTCTGTGCTATATTTGACAGCTGACAGAGTGCAGGGCAGGTATTTAATTACAACAACATGGGATGTGGCTGCTGGCATCAGTGCTGAGGGGCCCAGTTCCCTGTGCGTGGCATATAACAGACCTGCACGCTTTGTTCAGGATGGTAGAGCTGAGCTGTGGGGCTCAGTGTTTGGGTTTGCATCGAGGAGGGCACCGAGCGGGCAGAGCAGAGCCAAGTTCGAATAACACCCACTGTCCCCATGCTGGGAAAGCTGCATTCAGTGGAGGCTGAGGGGAGACCTCATTGCGCTCTGCAACTACCTGAAAGGAGGTTGTGGAGAGGAGGGAGCTGGGCTCTTCTCCCAAGGGACAGGGGACAGGACGAGAGGGAATGGCCTCAAGCTCCACCAAGGGAGGCTCAGGCTGGACATCAGGTTAAAATATTTCACAGAAAGTGTCATTGGACAGTGTCAGAGGCTGCCCAGGGTGAAGGTTGAGTCCCCTTCCCTGGAGGGGTTTAAGGGACAGGTGGATGAGGTGCTGAGGGACATGGATTAGTGATTGATGGGAATGGTTGGACTCGATGATCCGATGGGTCTTTTCCAACCTGATGATTCTCTGATTCTGTGATTCATCCATATGAAGGCTCCATGGTGAAAATGAGTGCAGAGCTTTGCACTTTCCCAGGGTGTCTTTTAGTGTGGGTTTGTTAGTGGAGAAGGCATTGAGGAGACGTGGGGCTGAGGTCGTGTCTGCTCGCAGCCACCTCTCCGGCTCCACAGCGAGAAGCAAGAGCTTCTGGCTCTGGCCCAGCCGTTGCAGGGCTGCCCTATTTGTCTTGTGATCCAAAGACTGGATCTGGAAACTCAGGGAAGCACAGAGACAGCTCAGCCTTGGGAAAGATCCCTGTCCTGCTGCCTGTCCCCAGATACGTGACCTTACTGTGCTGCCCCAAAAAATGCATTTTGGGGATAAACCTCACCTCTTCCCAAACATAACCCTCCTCTCTGTGTTCCAGCGTTGACAACAGCGAATACATGAGGAATGGCGACTTCCTACCCACTCGCCTGCAAGCCCAGCAAGATGCCGTCAACATCGTTTGCCATTCGAAAACCCGCAGTAACCCTGAGAACAACGTGGGGCTCATCACCTTGGCCAAGTACGTGGGGGATCCGGGAGGATCGGCAGTGGGACACTGGGGAGAGTGTGGGGACGAGGAACAGGAGAGGGTGCAAAATGTGGCAGCAGTAGGGCAGGGCAGTCCAGACCCAAACCAGCTCTTCCAGGAGGATCAGTCTGAGAAAACCTGGTTCTGAGAGGTCTCTGGCTTGTTGGGCTCACTTCTGTGGCACCAGGGAATGTCCTGGGGGCGTTTCTCTCCTGGGAGCTCTCCCAGACACGTCCTCTTTTTGTTTGGCATCCCCAGGGGTGGCAGATCCGCTCTGAGCTTTCACTGCAGCTCCTAGGCTGCCCTGAGAGAGCACTACTTCTGTTTTCCTAGAATCACAGACTGGTTTGGGTTGGAAGGGACCTCACAGCCCGTCCAGTCCCATCCCTGCCATGAGCAGGGACACCTCCCACTGGATCAGGGGCTCCAAGCCCCATCCAACCTGGCCTTGAACCCTTTCAGGGATGGGGCAGCCACAACTTCCCTGGGCAACCTGGGCCTCCCCACTCTCCCTACAGGAAAACATTTCTTCCTAAGATCTCATCTCTCCCCTCTTGCAGCTCAGAAACGTTCCCCTCGTCCTGTGTCCCTGCCCTCCCTGATCCAGAGCCCCTCCCCAGCTTTCCAGGAGCCCCTCTGAGCACTGGAAGCTGCTCTAAGGTCTCCCTGTAGCCTTCCAGGCTGAATAACTCCAGCTCTCTCAGCCTGGTCTCATCCTTCCCTGGAATCTCAGAGCCTCTGTCAGCTCCCTCTCAGCCAGAGCTGGTTAAAACTAGGGGCTGGGCTCGGACTTGCTGAGGCAGGGACATACACACACACAAACCTTCATGGAGACAGAGTTCTTTGGGTTTTTTTAAGAAACCAGGCTGCAATTGCTGCTCCCTGCGTGTGCTGACCGAGCCAGGTGCTGGTGAGCTCCTGCAGTCTCTGGGGCTCTTCCCCACCCCAACAAATCCAGAGTTTCACAAAGAAATCCTCGGTGTGAGGTTGCCAGCACGAGTGTTTGTGTGTTTGTGTTGCAGTAACTGTGAAGTGCTGACCACGCTCACGCCGGACACGGGACGGATCCTTTCGAAGCTCCATACGGTGCAACCCAAAGGGAAAATCACCTTTTGCACAGGGATCAGAGTTGCTCACGTATGTGGTCTTGTTGGCTCCTGACGAGTGAGGCTGCTCCTTCTCTGCAATCCCTTTTGCCTCAGATTGTCTCTTACATCACCCATCCTGTTGATGGCTCTGATATGAGAAACCTTGTCCCTCCCTGCCTCTGCCAAAACGATACTGAGCAAATCATTTTGATTTTGCCTCCTTTTCCCTGACTGCAAAGTGCAGATGAAACCCCCTTTTTAAAATCCCATTAAAACCTCACAAATTTTGGAGACCAACCTTGGTTTTCTTCCCATTGCTGCACAGCCCTTCCCATCCGGGGTAGTGCATGTTCCCCTGGGATGCAGATGCCCTTTTGTCCCCTTTTCTGGCTCTGTCCCCTGCTGTCTCTACCAATAAATGTCTCATGGCTGAGCTGAGAGGGGACCCTTGAGAGCCGCCGGCTGGTGGAATTTGCTCCTGCGAAGTCTCTCCTTGTGCTCAGCCTCAGTTTCCCTCTATGACTGGAGAAGTTGGGATGACAACCCAAGGTACTGATATTCCTTCTTTCCCATAGCTGGCTTTGAAACATCGCCAAGGCAAGAACCACAAGATGCGAATCATCGCCTTTGTTGGGAGCCCTGTTGAAGATAATGAGAAAGATGTGAGTAACGGCTCAAGGAGGAGACACTGGGTCAGCTCTGTGCTCTGCTTGGAGCTGTGAATCGCGTTTATCCTTTATTTCCTGTATGGAAAGCAAGGATTTATACCCTAGTGGGGAGGCTGCTTGACAGGTGCTTGGATCCCAAGGCGCAGCCAAGGACAAGAGATCCAGGTCTCACTGTTTTGTGTGGGATTGCTTCCCTTCCCTGGTTCAGGTGGCTCCAAAGGGAGCTTGTGCCGTGTTTGGTGCCTCCTGGCTCGGCGCTGTCACCGGGCCCACTGAGGCTGAGGAGCTGGGGAGAAAATCTGAGTGGAAACAGTGCCTTTGGAACACCATAGAATCATAGAATCACTAGACAGAAGAGACCTTTGGGATGATCAAGATGCTGTTCCCTTGGCACTGAAAGTAATGTGAGTGGAGTTAATCCACATGTTCTAGTTCTCTTGGAAAGAACAGGTCAGAAATGACCGTTTTCAGGGATGAGGAGAGCTGCCCCCTCCAGGCTCTGCCTAGCTTTGTGGCCTCAGGCACCGTGCAGCAGCTCCTGTCCCACCCAGGGAGCTGAAATGGCTTGAGCGTTTTCCTGCTGGGAGGGCTTGGTCCTGGGAAGCTGATTATGGGCCTCGTGCCTCTAGGACTGGATCCTAAGCACTGCTGTTGTCTGGTTTCCAATGAGCTGAGCGCGGGTAAGAGCCAAAACCCAAGCTAATGCTGTGGTGTCTTCTTATTGCAGCTGGTGAAGCTGGCAAAGCGTCTTAAGAAGGAGAAAGTCAACGTTGACATCATCAATTTTGGAGAAGAGGTGAGACTTCTGCCACGTTTTCTGCCTAAGATCCAAGCAGGATTTTGTTTCCTTTCCAACCTGGAGCCCTTACTCTGGTGCAAGGATGTGAAGGGTTCTCTGAGCCTTGCTCTCCTGCCAGTGCTGCCCCAGTGCAGACGATGTGAGGAGCAGCATTTCCTTCTGGGAAGACCCCTCTGCTCTTTCCCCACGGGCGCCGTGAAATGCTTCCCATCCTGATGGAGACAGTGGTGCTCTTGGTTCTCTCCCGGCGCAGGAGCCAGACTGAGTTCTGGTCCCACCTTTTACCTTTGGCCACAGGAAGCCAACACGGACAAGCTGACCGCCTTCATTAACACTCTAAACGGCAAGGATGGCATCGGTTCCCACCTGGTGACGGTGCCGCCAGGGCCCAGTCTGGCTGATGCCCTCATCAGCTCCCCGATCCTGGCTGGAGAGGGAGGTGCCATGCTGGGCCTCGGTGCCAGCGACTTTGAGTTCGGCGTGGACCCCAGTGCAGATCCGGAGCTGGCTCTGGTGAGTGCTGGGAGCTGAGGGCGGCTGCGGGCGCCCAGCTCGATCGGCCCCGCTCAGCTCCCTGCTTCTCCCTGGCTCCGCAGGCTCTGCGCGTCTCCATGGAGGAGCAGCGGCAGCGGCAAGAGGAGGAGGCCAGGAGGGCTGCGGCCGCCTCTGCGGCAGAGGCTGGGATCGCCTCCACTGGAGGTGATGGTAAGGAGCTGCGCAGGGAATGGAGCAGCAGGAAGGTGCCCAGGGATGTGTCTGACTCCCCTGGCAGCGTCCATTGCTGTGAGGCTGCCCGGTGCTTGTGGGAAGCATTTCTATTTATTGTCCCTCTGGACTCGGCACTGGGGAGACCGCTCCTCGAATCCTGGGGTTAGTTCTGGGCCCCCCCCCACCAGAAGGATGTTGAGGCTCTGGAGCGAGTGCAGAGAAGAGCAACGAAGCTGGGGAGGGGGCTGGAGAAGAAGAGGAGCGGCTGAGAGAGCTGGGGGGGTTCAGCCTGGAGAAGAGGAGGCTGAGGGGAGAGCTCATTGCTCTCTGCAACTCCCTGAGAGGAGGTTGTGGAGAGGAGGGAGCTGGGCTCTTCTCCCAAGGGACAGGGGACAGGACGAGAGGGAATGGCCTCAAGCTCCACCAGGGGAGGCTCAGGCTGGACATCAGGAAAAATTTTTTCATGGAAAGGGTGATTGGTCCCTGGCAGAGGCTGCCCAGGGAGGGGGTTGAGTTCCGTTCCCTGGAGGGGTTTGAGGGACGGGTGGACGAGGTACTGGGGGACATGGGTTAGTGATTGAGGGGAATGGTTGGACTCAGTGATCCATTGGGTCTTTTCCAACCTAGTGATTCTATGATTCTATTTGTGACGGGGCCCTTCTGCGTAGACTGACACCTCCCATAGCTACCAGGGTGCTGGGTGAGGGGCGACTTCTGCCCTGGGGTGTCAGAGGGAGACAATTTAAGTGCAGCATGCTGGGGCACTCCTCTGCTTTCGCTGAAATTCCTCAACAGAAATGGACCAGCTTCTGTCTTAGATGCTGTGGGGAGTTGCTTCGATTTGCTAATGAGCTGTGTGTGTGGGAGGGGCTGGGATTTTTGGGAAAGCCCTCACTGGTGATGGAGCATGGTTTTTGTCAGCAGATTCGGACGATGCTCTGCTGAAGATGACGATAACGCAGCAGGAGTTTGGCCGGGCAGGGCTGCCTGACCTGAGCAGCATGACGGAGGAGGAGCAGATCGCCTACGCCATGCAGATGTCACTGCAGGGAGCGGGTGAGTGCCCGGGAGCAGCTCTTGGTCCCTTTCCAAAGGGAAAGGCAGCTCCTTTGCCTCCGGATGTGTCCCGTGGGGCTTTGTCACCTGGGCAGAGTCCTGATCTCCCTGAATGCTTGCAGAGAGGATGCATGGGAAGCTGTAAATCCCCATCCTCAGCTGTTCTTCTCTCTCAGAGTTTGCCCAGGCCGAGGCAGCAGAAGTGGACAGCAGCACCGCCATGGACACCTCTGAACCTGCCAAGGTGAGGGTTTACCTTCCGGGGAGGGGATCCTGTCCCAGCCCTGTCCTCTTACCCTCTAGGGGATGATGCAGCCCCCAGCCTGTCCCTCGCTCCACTCCATTTCTCTGCAGGAGGAGGACGACTACGATGTGATGCAGGACCCCGAGTTCCTGCAGAGCGTGCTGGAGAACCTGCCGGGTGTGGACCCCAACAATGAAGCCATCCGCAACGCCATGGGCTCCCTGGCCTCGCAGGCCTCCAAGGAGAGCAAGGACAAAAAGGAGGAGGAGAAGAAATGAGAGCACGGAGCTGCTGCTGGCCCTGGTGTGAGTTAGCTGGGGGACAGGCTTGGCATTGCCCGCCACAGGGAAGGTTTCTGCTGTAACGGGGCAATAAAGGCTTAGACCGGGGTCTCTCTGTCCTGTCAACTCTGGAGGGAGGAGCACTGGGTGCCTTGCATTTTCCCATGCTGGGCAGCACTGGGATCTGGAGCTCCCCTGTGTTGGGGACACTAAGACTCAGGGTTCCTCTGGGTGAGGGGGAAGTCGAGGAGCTGAGACTGGGGGAGGTTCCCCTGTCTTGGGATACGATGGGACTCGCAGCTCCCCGGCGCTGGGATCTGGAGTTCCCTTGTATGGTGCCACTGGGATCTGGGGTTCCCTTAGGCAGGGGGCAGTAAAACCCAGGGGGACCCTGTCTTGGGAAGTGGGGGTGCTGGGGTCTAGGCCTCCCCAGTGCAGAGAGGGGCGCTAGGACCCAGGGCTCCGCCGTAGTGCGGGTTGGGGCTGCGCTGCAAGTTGGGGGGCACTAAGACCTGATGCTCTCCTGTACGGCGTGGGGGTGGGCAGGCGCTAGGACCCGGTTCCCTTGTTTGCTCCAGCGCCGCCCCTGAGGCCGGAAGGGGCGGGCCTTAGCTGCTGATGGACGTCCGCGGGGCGGATGTTGTCGTTTGGGAGGGCGGGAGCCGCCGTGACGGGCGTTCTCCGTAGCCAATGGTCGCGACGCCCACGGAAACGCGAGGAGGAGGGAGAACGAAGGCCTCCGCCAACCGGCAGCGCGGAACCGCCCGCCAATGGGGAAGCACCAGCTGGGAGCCTCCGGGACGGGCGTCCTCGCCGCCCAATCAGGAGCGGGAGGAAGCGGGAGAACGAGGCTTTCAGCCAATCGGCAGCGCGTTGGGCCTTTGACCGGCAGCGCGCCACCCGCCTCCCGCACCTTCGCCCCATTGAGAGCGACAGCGACGCGGGCCAATGGCGGCTGGCGGAGTGGGGGGCGGGGCGCGCGGCTCGGTCAATGGGAGCGTGCAGAGGGCGGGACTGGCGGGCGGATCAACCAATGGGAGAGCGGGGAGGTGGGAATAGCGCGCGGCTCAGCCAATGGGAGCACGCGGAGGGGCAGGAACAGCACTCGGCTCCGCCAATGGGAACGCGGGGGGGTGTGACTAGCGCGAGGCTCGGCCAATAGGAGCGAGAGGGGGCGGGAATGGCTAGCGGCTCGGCCAGTGCGAGCGTGCGGGGGGGGGGGAGCGCTGAGGCGCGGCTCAACCAATGGGAGCGCGGGGGGCGGGACTGACGCGCTGCTAGACCAATGTGAGAGCAGTATGGGCGGGGCTTGCGTGCGGCTCGGCCAATGGGAGCGCGGCGGGGGCGGGACGGGCGCGCGCGCGGCGCGGGGCGGGGCGAGGCGAGGGGGCGCGAGGCCAGCAGGAAGCGGAGGGGGAAGCGGAGGGGACCCAGGCGGCCGCCCCCGAGCTCAGGTACGTGGGGCGAACGTATTGAGGCGGAGGTAGAGACCTGGCAGCGCCCTCCCCTATCTCGGGAACCGCCGGTATATCGGGGGAGTTGGTCCCGGTTCCGGAGGGAGGGGATTGGGGCTCGGGGAAGGGTCCCGGGCCTGGAGTGGGGGGGTGTTGAGCCCCCCCCAGCTCGGGAACCACGGCTCTTGAGGGGCTTACGGGGGATCCCGGGCCTCGAGGAGAAGCGAAAAGGAGACTGGAGTGGAGCTCGGGTATCGCCTGTATGAGGGGGAGGGGAAGGGGGGGCCCTGGGGCTAGAGGGGGACTGGGCTGCCCCTCCCCAACTCAGGCACCGCCGCTGATGGGTCCGGAGGGGGTCCGGGGCCGAGCTCCCCCTCTTTCCGTTTGTGGGGGCAGCAGCCCGGCCGCCCCTTGGTGATGCAGGAGGGGATGTGGGGGTCCTGGTCCCCCCTCTCCTCGCCCAGGCTGTGGGGAGGCAGCGTTTGCCCCTGTGAGATGGGGCGAGGGGGCAGCCTAGGGGTGATCTTGCCCCATCCCCCGCTGGAATTGCACCTGGGGTGCAGTATGTCAGATATTTCAGAGGGGATTTTGATGGAGGAGGAAATCTAGGGGTGATCCTGCCCCATTCCCTTCTGGAATCGGGGTTGGGAGGCCTCCAGGTCATTCCTGTGGAGAGGGGAGGATGAGGGGGGCTGCTGAGCAGTGTTTGGGGTCGTATCCCCTTCCCTTTCCAGCGATGGGGGTTTTTGGGTGCTCCCCTGCCTCTCCTGGGGAGACCCAGGCTGATTCCCTCTCCTCGAACATCTCTGGGAATGGGTTTGGGGGGTTGTTTCTGGCCAGGCCCCCCTATGCCTGGGGGAGACGTTGGGGAGGGGATGATGTTCCTCTCCTCCCCAGCCCCCCCTCTCTCAATCCCTGGGATTTGGCGCTGCTCTTTCCATCCTGAGCTCTGGGGATTGAGTTCCATCATCCTCCCTGCCTTGGGGAAGGGGCAGCCCCAGCTGGGATATTGCTTACAAATGAGGTGGTGCCTTGGTTTTGGGGCTCTGCTTCCCCTGGGGGGAGTTTCTTGCTCCTCCAGTTTTTGAGGAGCAGCCATGTGAGCCCCCAGCCAGGCAGGATTTGGGCTGTCAGGTTCTGCTCTGGTTTTCTCCAGCCCACACTGAGGATGGGGACACGCGGGTTTCTTATCCCATCCCAGCACCCTGGGAAGAA
Source organism: Clamator glandarius (assembly GCA_033459285.1). Classification (NCBI taxonomy): domain Eukaryota; kingdom Metazoa; phylum Chordata; class Aves; order Cuculiformes; family Cuculidae; genus Clamator; species Clamator glandarius. Next base: position 56,693 of record JAUNZM010001420.1, read on the forward strand.
CCGTGCTGTGGGTTTGGGTGGAGGTTATCGCTCCAGTTTTGTTGGGGGAAGAGAATACGGGACACATGAAGAGGATCCCATGGCAGCTTGGTAACCGGGCCTCGGTGTTTTAATTTCTCTGCCTCCTTGGGGATGGCTGGGAGGAATCGGGAAGCTCTTGAGGAGGAATCAGGAAATTTGCTGGGAGAATTGGGAAGCTTGTGGTTCCAGATGCAGGAGGAGGCTCACGGAGAAGTGGCACTGACCCAAACCAGGATCTAGATCCATCCCGCAGGGAGGAAGCTGGGAATAGCGAAGGATGCAGGAAGGTTCTGCTGCTGCCCCTGGAGGAGCCCAGCGGGTTTGGGGCCTGTGACAGCGAACATTTCAATGGGGCAGCTCCTCTGCTCCCTGAGGGTCTCAGCTGCTTCCCTGAAAGCCTCTCAAGTTTTGGTTTGAAAGAGGGACGGTGGGTTGGTAGCGAGAAAGCCGCGGTTCCACTCAGACTCGAGTTGGACTCGATGATCCAGTGGGTCCTTTCCAGCCTAGCGATTCTATGACTCAGGTTCTTTTCTCTCTTCGCCTCCCATTTCTCGGTCTCGATCTCTGTAAAATCCCTTCATCCCTTGGTGCTGGCATCCTGGAGCACATGGGGGCTGCGTGTGCTGGACAAAATGAGTTTAATGCAAGGAGACTGCCCTGGAATGGGAGCAGGGAGCTCCGACAGCCTCCATCCTTAGGTTTTGAGCAGCATGTTAGGAATTGTGCCTCGCCTGTGGCACGGCTGTCCCAGAGGATGAGTTTTAGGGTGTCTGAGCAAAAGAGGACCCGCGTCACCTGCATGTGGCTGTGCTGGCGGAGGTGAGGGGCTGGCAGAGGGGCTTTGTCCCCCAAGCATTCCTGGGGAGGAGCAGAAGGATCGGCGACCTCTACCAGCATTCTTGGTGTGAATGTGGATGCCTGGGATGTCAGAGGGCCTGGATTCCCCATCAGGACCGCTCCAAACCAGCAGAAATGCCCAGCTCTGGCTGTGGCACCAGCATGGAAACAGCTCAGGCTCTCCCGTGATGACCAGCAGCACCTGAGGCTCCTCTTTTTGTGCAGGAACCACGTTTGTCTCCTGTTTTCTGGGTTGATTCCACCCTAATTGGGTTCTCGTGGGCCCAATCCCTGCTCCTGTGAATCCCTGGTTTCTCCTGCTAGGAATTTCCTAGGGCTGGGATGCAGGGCTGTTGCAGCGTGGGATGCGAGCAAGGGAGCTCGCTGTCCCCTGCCCTTCAGCACGGATTTCCTAGCAATACTCCTGGGATAATCAGGGTGTCCTGGCTGAGTTTAGAAACTTAGCATCGTCAAATATGACAGAATAGCAGGGATCACGCTGGGATGGAGATGACTGCTCACGGTGTGGAAGCGAATCCCGATGAGGGCAGCATCATGAGGCTGAGCGCTCGGGGAAATCCTGGTCGCTCTTCCATGAAATGTCGGCCTGGAAGCACCGAGCTGTTCTCCACGGATGCCAGCGCGGATCCTGGTCAGTCTGGGAGCACAACGCTCCTGCTGGTGATATTCTGGTCGCTTTCTGCTGATTGTGGCTACACAAACGCCTGCCAGGGCTTAGAAACTGATTTTTTCAGGCTGGCCAAGTTGTTGGGATTTCTGGATCTCATGTACATTTGTTTGTTCTGGGATCTCTGGAATCGGCAAATGGGAGAGACTGAACATGTGGCGATTTAATCCCCAGCCAGGCTTCAGTTGGGATGTGGCATCGCTGCCTGGCGGCTGCGCTCTGTGCCAGGATGGAGCTTGGGACCTGCTGCCGGGCTTCTCTCCCTGGATTCCCCCCAACCTGTGGGGATGGGGGACAGGGAATAACAGAGTTTCCTGCTCCGCTTCCTGACGAAGAAGCTTTTTTGCTGGAATTCATTGCATTCCATAAGCCGGCTGTTCATATCCGAATCTGGATTTGCTGTGTGGAGCTGAGAGCGTCTCCTGTTCTTTGTATCGGATTTGGGATTCCCTCTTGCTTTTAGTGGCTTCAGCTGCTGGAAAACCTGTGGGAAGAGAAACCATGTCAGGCCCTGCCCTAGAACTAGAACCATTCTTCTCTCCTGGTTTCCTTCCCTCTGATGCATCAGAGGGAGATCCAGGTGGGACTTTGCTGCCTGTGATCCAAAGAGCAGGGAGGGGTCCCTAAGGAGTGAGCATGTGGAACAGAGGGAGTACGGTTCTTAATTACTTCAATTACAAGGATCCTAAATCCATCTTATAAAAAAAAAAAACAAACCCAAGGTTCAAACTTTGTAGCTCAGCATCTTCAGACCAAAAATGTTGTTTCCAGGAGTGTTTGGAGGAGGTGGAGCAGCCTGGATGTGGGATGCTGTGTCCTCCAGGAGGGCTGGGCTGCTGCGGGCAATTAACGAGAGGGATTTCAGCTCAGGATGTCCAGGACAACCCAAGAGCTCCCTGCACCGTCCTCCAGCTAATCCTCCAGCCTCTGGGAAATAGGAGGCAGCAGGTGCCTTGTGGGAGCTGGTGAGCCCTTTTGGACAGATACGTCTTACGGCTTTTATTTATGTATTGAAACCAAAATCTCCTACCTGGCCAGACCAAGCCACCCAACCAAGCCCAGGGGGACCAAACCACCCTGTTTGCATTGCCGGAGTGGGTCCAAATGGGATTTTCCTGCTCCTGTTCACAGTCCCTGGGTTTGGGGATTCTCCGAAGGGGAACGGCTGCTGCACAGAGCATGGACGTGCTGATTCCAGAGCAAGGACAGGTAGGGATCCTTGTACTTCTGGGTAGCAGAGGTGGTTTTGCTGCACCATGCGGAACACCGTGGGCAATGGGATGGCTGTGATCCTTTGGAAACCACTGCCAGCGCCCTGTGTTTCTCCTGCTTGGCTGCGGGAACGCTGGGCTCGCTCAGCTCCAGTACAAGCTCTGGAGGTTGCGCCCATGGAGGAGATACTGGGTGAGCACTGGGCTGGATGTGTGGTGTGACCTGTTTGGATGTTAATGCGGAGAGACGGCTGAGCCCAGCACAATGGAGCACAAACCATGCACATAATGGCTGGAGTTTTAATCCCCTGCTGCTGCCTGGAGCAGGGAAAACAATGCCAAGGGTTTCAGATGGCCTGTGGAGCACCCGGCTGAGGAGAGTTTTCTACCTGTTGCCCTCAGAGAGCCTTTTCCTATGCTGGAAGAGAGAAAAAAGGGAAGTGGGAAGGAAGGATGAACGGTCAGAGTCTTTTCCGAGGGGTGTCAGCAGCAGGGTGCAGGTTTCCCTTGGGCCAGGCAGCTTCTGCCCTGCTAGGCAGTGGGTTTTCATTGGGAAAAATTAATGATTAAACTCTTGGAGCGCCTTAAAGCGGCTGTTTCTGTCTGTGAGCTGGTAGCCAGGCTCAGCAAGAGCCGCCCTGTATTCTACCCTGCCACCTCCTCCTGGTGGGGATGCAGGATGGACCAGACCTGTGCAGGTTTCCTGCCTGGAACATGATGGAAGACAACAGGCTCTAAGGGGAAGATATCTCGGAGCATTCCCAGTGCCATGGAGTATATTATTCCAGCAGAAACTGAGTTTGTGCGGCTGGAGATACTGGAGAGAACAGACTGGAAGCAAACAGCCAGCTGGGTCTATTGTGAGCATCGTCTCTCAAAGCTGTGACCAAGTTCAGAGACTGGAAAACCTGCCTGGCTGCTTCCTTCAAAACCAAGGTGCTTGTTTCCCACCTCAATAACTGCTGCTGGGAATGTGAATCCAGGTGTTCTGGGTTCGATCAAAATCAAATCACGCCACCCTTTTTGTCCCCTTGGCCTTGGGATGGGAAGTGCTGGGAAGCGTGGCCAGGGGCTGCTCTGTACAGACCAGTCCTCATGGACAGGTTGTTGGCTTCTTGCCCGCAGGAGCGTTTGCCGTTATCCGGGGTATCCAAGCACGTTGGCATTCAAAAAATGAGCAAAAAACAGAGCCTGAAGTGTTGGAGCAAGTGCTGCTGGGATTGTGTCATTGGTGTCTCCCTTCTCTCCCTGCACGTCGTGCACCTGTGGCTCCTGCTGGGTCCAGAAATGTGCAGGGATGCAATAAAAGCTGCTCCGGTCGTCCCAAACCACCCTGGAGCTTGGCCGGAGCGTGCGATGCCTGCGCCTTGCAAGCACATGGACCCTGCCCTCTGGCTCAGTGGCGGGGGAGACAAAGCTCTCGGCAGACTCTGTTTTTGGAGACACTGAGCATCTGGATTTTGCACCAGCAGCATCCACACTGAGGCCTGAACTGCTCCGGCTCCTGCCGGCTGGTTCTCTAGCATCGCTTCCCCTTCCAAGCACTGGTTTTTGGGATGACCCTTAGTCTGAACTCGGAGCCATGGGCTTCTGGCTGAAAAACCTGAAGCAAAACATCTCTTCCCCTGTGCTCTTAGTAAATCAAGCGGAGCTGGATATTTGGGAGAAAGTGATGTTGTTGGCTTGCAATAACCCTGGAAGAGAGCAGAACAGAGAGCAGGTGGAGGCCGTACCGTGCCAGGGAGGTGCCTGGAGTGGGTGGGAATCGACACAAGGAAGGGGCTTCATGCTGGCAGGGGCATCTGGTGCCTCCAGCTAGGAGAAGAGAAGGACCTGGAGCACTGGTTCCTGTGCTGCTAGGAGGTTTCCATTAGCTCTGGGATTCCAGACTGGTCTGTAGAGCTCCCTTAGGTGCTTTGGAGTTTCTCCGTAGATCTGAATGGATGTCGGGCTTCAGGCAGCAGCTTCCCTGGTAGAACCAGGGCAATGGAGCTCCCGAAGCCGGGTGCCTCCGGCACCGCGTGCATGTTTCCCCCTGTGCAGGAGGAGCCTGGGGGATTTGGCACAGAGAGGATGGGTTATGAAACTCCCCAGGCGCTGCCTTTGCCGTGAGCTCGCCTCCTTGCTACCTGCCTCTCGGAGCTTCAGCAGCCCCGTGCAGGGGAAGAAGAGGGCACCGGTCAGCTTGGCCTCTGGGTGCTCCTGGGCTTTGGCTTGGGCTGTTCCCCCTTGGAGGATCCCAAAATCAGAGAGGCTGCATCTTTTGCCTTGCCACATCGCTCCGAGGGGCCGGAGGGGTGGTCTGCGCTCCCCAGCAGGCAATATTCCCTCCCTCATGTCTCTCCCACATGGGTCTAGGCACATTTAGAAGCCCCACAGCATCCTTGGAGCCTTCTGAGTAGGGGAGCGCAGGGAATTCTGATTCTTTTTTCCCTTGCGTGGGGGGATTCTGGTCTGGCCAAGGCCAGGGCTGAGGACTTTGCTTTGGGTTTTCAGTGGAGGAGGGGATGCAAACGCTTCTGGGGAAGCAGAACATCTTGGTTTGACACCCCATAGTCACCGCTGCTTGCCCGGCCCTGACCGTGCTGCCCCGTTTCTGGCTCCCGGTGCTGGCAGATGCCTGGGAAGGGGGAGCTGCTCCAGCATTCGGCTGCTGCGCTGGGGAAGGCAGCAGGGAAAGACCTCCAGCTCCCAGTGCCGAACCCCCTCCTGGAGCACAGAGTGCAGGGGAGCTGGGTGCTGGGCTATTTGATTTGTCTCTCCCTTTTTTCCCCTCCGAGTTCTCCCCTCCCGCTGCCTCAGTGAGCCCTGGCCTCGCGATGCCATGCTGGGAGCAGGATTTAACCTGCTTGCCTTCTGTCACCCGCTTCTGCGCGAAACCTGAGCCTGCTCTCTGCCCCTTCCCCCCACTCTCTTTTCCTCTTTTCCCTCCCTCTCCGATCCATCCAGAAGCTCCTTCCCATCAGGTACTGGGCTGGGAACTCTGGAAGCAGAGCACGGCCAGCGTTTGACTCTGGAGGTGGATTTGCTGGATAAACAAATTCTCTGGAGATCGGGAAGCAGAGGGAAATCTCGTGGCAAGGGTTGGGTGCTGGGGTTGGAAATGGAACTGTGGTTATGGCATTGCAAAGGGAGCAGGGGTGATGGCCACGGAAGTCTGGATCACTTGAGGTGCGTGGGAAAAGGTGGAAAAGCAGTTGGGATCGCAGCAGAGCATGGGAGAAGTGTGAGAGAATGGCACGAGCAGGGGCTGCCAGGTGCAGAGACCCCGTCCGGAGCCCTTTGGTGCCCTTGCTGCTCCTCTTTGCCTGCTTCCTTCATCCCAAAGAGCACGAGGTGACGTTTCCTCCCCAAAGAGGAGGAGGAAAGGAGGTGGGAGAGACTTAATTCCATGCCCATGGATCCGCAGATTTTGATTTCAGATCCGCAGACGTGGAATTAAATACTTTTAATGTGCAAGAACTGTTCTTAATCTGTTTCTCTCCTGACTCGTGTTTTCTCTTCCCAAGCCTGATTCAGTCCCTTCTGCCGTTTAAATTGGCCACGCTAATTAGAGTTGTGGAAGGTAGCGTGGGGCGGCTAACGAGCTGTGTAAGTGGAGGCCCTGGCACCGCGCTGGATCCCAGGAGGTGATTCCCAGTGGGACAAGGCACTCAGAGAGAAGGAGGATGTAGTTCCAGCGGTTGTGGAGATTCAGCAGAGTGGGATCCATTGATGATAACGAGTCTGGATGATGGGAGGCGGTGCTGGGACGGGTGCTGGTCCAGCTCTGTTGGTGTAAATACTGTTTGAGATAGAGAGTAAACTCGTGCAGGTTGGGGACAGGGTTTTCTACCACCTGTCCCCTCAAATCTGGTGGTGGTGAGAGCTGCCTTCTAACAGGTATAGATGAGATCTTAGGAAGAAATGTTTTGCTGTGAAGGTGGAGAGGCCCTGGCCCAGGTTTTCCAGAGCAGGGGTGGCTGCCCCATCCCTGGAGGGGTTCAAGGCCAGGTTGGATGGTGCTTGGAGCCCCTGATCCAGTGGGAGGTGTCCCTGCCCATGGGGTCCCTTCTAACCCAAACCATTCCAGGATTCCATGATTCTATGATCCCATCCCCAGCTCTGACCCATGTGGCAGTGGGAGGAGGTGCCCCTGGAGGGAAGGAGAACAGATGAACCTTGGCCATTGCATAAATAACCGAGTGCTTGGCTTTCCTTCCCTCCCCTCCACCAGTTGCCAGTGGGGCCGGGGAGGATTTGGAGGCAGTGGAATGGAGAGAAGCTGCGCCAGGTGCTGCGGGTTTGTTGCTTGGGGAATTCGTCTCCGTCCTCCCCCTCCCTGTGATCTCTAGGGTTTGTCTGCGAGGGGAGCGAGGTTGGAGAACGCCCCGCGCTCCTCCGGCTCATTAAAACAGTTGTTCCCTCTGGTGACGTCTCTTCTGCACAAAGACTGGAGCTTTTAGCAGGGCACTGGGTTTAAAACAGCTCTGGGAGCTCCGAGAGGAGAAAGGAGGCAGCGATCCGCTCAGCCAGGTGAGCCCGTCCGTGTTTTCCTGTGTTTTACAGATTCCCGCAGCAGGGATTTGTTTTCCTGCAGGGCTCTCTGGGCGCTGGCGGCTGGAAGGAGGCCATGGGCTTGAGGCCCGGGAGCAGCGGCAACGGGGACAGCTTTGTCCAAGGTTTCCTCCGTGCCTCGGAAGCTAATCCTCGCTGTCACGTGGTGCCGGAGTGTGGCGATCCCGCTGGCCTCGGACGCAGCGGCGAACAGGGCCGCAGGCCTCCCCTGTGTGTGTACGCAGGGCTGGGGGCTCCAAACCACCTGAATTCGCTGCCAGAACCCTCGTTTTGAGGGCGAATCTGGCAGTTTGGGTGCAAAGTGGCTGTAGGCAGCGCGGCCCGCGCCAGGGTCAGGAAGGGAAACAGGAAAAGCAGCTTTTAAAAATAGCAAAGCCCTTGAAATAGTCGCAAGAGCTTTCGGGCTCTTGCCTGAACGGCTCCGGAGCAGCGGCCAAGCTCGCCCCAGCAGGCTGAGGGCCCCGGTCCTGGGCCGCAAGCGCACGGTGGGAAGCGTTCCGGGGGCTCCGGCATCACGGTGAGTTCTGGAGAGCGATGAGCCGGAGCCCCGGGCTGGCAGGGCTGCAGCTCACGTTGGGAACGCCGATCCCCAAAACCCCTGTGAGCGGTGGGCTCAGCCGGATGGTTGGGGGCTTGAAATCCTTTAAATAGGTTTTAATGCAACTCCAACGTGGGGATGATGTGCGAGGTGAGGAATCGCTCCGGTTTGGCACGTGGAGGGGGGATGTGGGATGAGCAGCCGATGAGGGGAGCGGGACTGTGTGTGGTGAGGGGTTCGGGGGCAGCGCCGCCTCCGCGTGGGTTTTGGTGCCGGCATCCTGAGACGGGGGGCAAACCCCTGCGAAGGAACCTGCGAGGGAGGCTCAGCTGCCAGAGAGGAGGTTTTTAACTACGTTTTATCTGGTTTGTGGTAGAGTAAACAAGCAAATGAGTCGTAAGAATAACAGTTGTGTTTCAGCAGCTGCTCGCTTGGGAGCCTGATTGACCTCTGGGGGTTTGCAGGGTTCCCCTCGCTGGGACTGACTCAAGGTCTCGGCAGTGGAGCTGGGGCTGGTTCAAGCTCCAGGCCAGCTTTCCCAAATCGCTAACAGGAGCCAGGCGTTGTTTCCTCTGGACCAGGATCATCTGAGAAACTCCTGGAATCTGGTAGGGAGATGCCTGCGCTGCTCCAGGCTTGGAGCCGCAGGTCTGGTGGAGCTGGGAAGCAGGATCTCCTCTTCCTCATGGTTGTTATTCCGAAGCTGGTGGGGTTTGATTCTCTGATGTGCACGGAGGGCAGCAGCCCAGGGCCTCTCACCCAGCCTCCTGCTCTTCCTAACGCAGGAGCCTGAATTTCAGAGCTGCTCCTGTCAGGGAGCAGCTGAGAGGTGTCCCAGCTGCGGCTCCTGTTGCCTCCCAGGTGTCCGCGTGGTTCAATGAGCTCGTTCCGTGCGCCTGGTTTGTGTCCCGTGCAGGATCAGACCCCGGTGACAAAGCTGACCTGAAGTGAAGCCGTGTTGTGCGGCTTGTCCTCCCTCTGCACCTGGAGCCTGGGCAGCTGCACTGACACGAAACCATCTCTGTAAATAACAGCGTTGGCTGCCCTTCTTCTCAACTCCAGCCTCGTAACTGGTAACCAGTTCTTGTAAACCAGTAACCAGTTCCCATAACTAGTAACCTCGTTCCCCAGGGGCTCCATTTCTGGAGAGGGGAGACCTTATCTCTGTCCAAAACTGCCTGAAGTGAGGTGGTGAGACGGGGGTCGCTCTCCCAAGGAACAAGGGATGCGATGAGAAGAAACAGCCTCAAGTGGTGCCAGGGGAGGTTTAGATCGGATAGTGGGAACAATTCCATCCCAGAGCGGTGAAGCCCTGGCCGAGGCTGCTCAGGGCAGTGGGGGTGTCCCCATCGCTGGAGGGGTTCACAGACTGTGACTGTGGCACCAGGGGACAGGGGTCAGCCCCACATTAAGGTTGGGTTGACGGTTGGACTTGATCTTGGGTGGCTTTTCCAACTGGAATGATCCTGTGATTCCATGATTCTAGGAAAGGAGAGCTGGTAACTGTGGTTTTGGACTCGGCAGCCTATGCCAACTCCCTTCTCCGGCCAGGGATCAAGGTATCCATCTCCGTGGGGTGTTTCTCGGGGTGATACTGCCCCCCCCCCATGTGCTTTGATGTGGTTTTGGAAGGAGTCAGGATCACAGAGTGGGGAATTCCACCTGGGGACTCTCCTAGCCTCTAATTTAGAGCTGGGGCTGAGATGTTCTGGGCAGGCTGGCAAACAAGTTTGGCAACCTTCTGGTGTTCCTCATCACATCCAGAGCGGATCTGGGGATCTTTCCCACAGCCGAGGTGGATCTCTGCCTCTTTCTTTCCCCACGTCTCCGTTTCCCAGGCTGTGAAGCCAGGGGAGAGGTGCCACTGTGCTGATGGATGATGGGACCGCTTGAAGCCACATGGCCGTGGAAGGGTCCTGCATCCCAGCGCGGCTCCTGCTGCTCTCGCCTCGTCCAGGAGCTGCTTCTGCTTGAAGTTGGTGCCTGTTGTCAGCTCTTCTCTCTCCGTGGGGCAGGATTGTCGACACTGCTTGGCCAGTGGGGTTAAAAATACCCATCCCTCCCCCTCGCTGGCTTTGCTTCGCCCGAGGAAAACAGCGCTTTTGCCTAAGAAAACAGTCGTGTTTTGAGCCACCAAAATAACTCCTGGTGTCAGCCTGGGAGGGGGGAGGTTCAGGAAAAAAATATTTCACGGAAAGGGTCATTGGGAACTGGAACAGGGAGGGGGTTGAGTCACCTGTCCTGGAGGTGTGTAAAAGATGAGTGGATGAGGTGCTGAGGGACATGGTTTAGTGATTGATGGGAATGGTTGGACTTCAGTGGGAAAGTGGGTCCTTTCCAACCTAATGATTCTGTGATTCTGTAAGGTGGAGCCAGCACTTCCCAGCTCTACTATCTCTGCTCTGATGGGAGTTACTGCCTCGGGCCAGGCTCCTCTTTCATTGGAAGGGGCTGAACAGGGGCCTCTCAGGATTTCTGACAACAAAACCCCCTCTTTTAGGGTTGAGACCTTCCCATTAACACCCCACATGGATAAGCCCCAGTGTAATCAGCCCTGTGCAGGAGGAGCCGCCCTTTTGGTGTGAAGCCACCAGTTGAGGAGCATCTCGAGCCATAAATGTTCATAAATGATTTCATCCCTGCCTTAGAGTTGTGAGCTTTGAAAAAAGAGACGAGGGGTCCATAATGTAGTTTGCTTTTAAAAGCAGGGATGCTGAAAGTGGAGTGTGGCTGGCCAAGGGCGTTTAGAGACAGGAAAAGCCAGAAACCTTTTATTGAGGGGCTGGGGAGAAAGTAATGGAAGCAAACGCTCAAAAAGAGGAGTGGGTTGTATTTAAACCCATCCATGAGGCCAGAAGAATTAGGTCCTATGGGCTTGTTCTTTCCTCTCCCCATTGGAGGCTCTGATGAGAATGAATACAGGTTCACGGTGGAGCACAACTAAATACAATCAGCACATGGAGCATCTCGTTTCCTTTAAGCAGTGGCAAGAGGAGCCAGCGGGGACGCAACCAGCAGAGATGGGAGCGACCTCCTTGTGCCCAGTGTTGCCTCTGCCAGCATCTCCAGGTCTGCTCAGCCCAATGAGCTTCACCATCTCACCGGCGTTCCCCGTCCTGTCTGCTCCTCCAGGCACCTCCGTGTTTGCAGTCCCAGGCTCCTTTTTCTTGGGAGCCGTGGTGGGGATTTGTTCCTTGTGGGAAGTGCTCCAGGTCACTCATGAGCCATCCCTTGGCACAGGGAAAAGTGATATTGAGCCTGAAGATGGATCTGTTGTCATCTCTGACCTCCAGGCTCCGCTGCCCAAAGCTGCTGTGAGGATGGAGCTGGTCTTGTCTCTCTCCATGCTAGACAGAGGAGGATTTCCCTCTTGTTGCCTCTTTTCCTCATGTGAATCTTTTCCAGCGTAGCATCCTGCTTCTCTTTGCTTTGCTGTAAATATTTGTGTCCTAAACAGTGATGAGAAGAGTCATTTGGAAAACAAATATCCTTGTGTTGCGCCACTGTCAGTGATGATCCTGGCTGGAGAACCAGCTGGCAGCACTGGAAGGGGAGCGGAGCCTTGGATATTGCCTCCTACTGCAGAGTTTCGAAGCCTGGTGCTTTTCCTTCTGGTCCAACAGCTCCTGTCTCTGTGGTCACAGCTGGAGCCCTTGGTTGCCCAGAGGAGTAACCTGGTTTGGTAAAGCAGGGTGAACTCATTCTCCCAGGGATGAGAGCTTTTCCCCAGAGCCGATGCTGGAAGGGGATGTTGAGCAGCACGGAGCAGGGTCTGGGCCTGCTTGGGATTGAAGTGAGGGGTTCTTCCTTAGGAACAGCCTCTACCCGCCGCATGCAGGTTCTTTGGCTTCTTCCCAAAGCAGAACAGGACATGTGGTGAAACCCCATAAGGATTTGAGGAGAAAAGGAAGCACAATCCCAGCTGGGCTGTTTGCAATCTCATTCCCGTGCATCCCGACCTCCCAGAAACAATTGTCCTGTTGCGATCGTCCCCTTCCACAGCCTCAGGGATGACAGCTTTGAGAACATCCCTGGTTGGACGCTGCCTCTGCTCTTAGCCTCAGTGGTTTTCCATTCCGAGGTGTGGATGTCAGCCTTTTCCTGTCTCCCAGTGGCTTCTTCCGATGTCAACTCCTTTGAGCTTTCCCAGGCAAGAAATTCTGCTCTTCCCTGCAGAGCCACCTCTTCCCCTTCAGCTTCGCTGGAGCTTTGGGTGCCAGCAAACGCTCACCCGTCCGCTTCTCCCGGGCGCTGCTGCCATGGGATCTACGAGTCGGTGGAAGGGGCTGCTGATGTGAAGTCACCCACTTGTGTTCTCAATGCCAGCGTGATTCCGGAGCAGCGGATTCCACGTTGACCCACAGGCCCAGCGCTGCTCCCACCCGGTGGATCCCCTTGGGGTGACCTATGGCGAGAGTTAAAAATAAAGCCAGACTAAGCCTGCTCACTAAGCTGTCTGCAGGAAACCCACAGAGTCTTTTCAGCCCGGCTAAGCCGGAGAAGGGCCAAACGGGGCATACGGCGGGGTTTGCTGGGCACAAAAAGAGACCCAACCGTGTGTGAGAGCAGGACTGGAGTTCCTGAGCTCCCTCTGGCCTCCAGCACGGCTCTGCCACCAGGCACTCGTGTTGGAGAGCACGAAGGCCAGGCGAGAGAATTCCAGCCGCGCGAGGCAGTTTTTGCTTTGGGCAGAGCTGAAGTGGAGCTGAGATCACTGCTCACCTCCAAGGAGAACCAGGCCCGGTGGGAGCTGCTGCTGCTTCCCTGAGGTCGGATGCTGCCACGGAGGGAATAGGCACAAGCTCTGCTCCTTTCCTCCTTCCAGCTCCAGTCTGTGAGGAAGAACGCTGTGCATGAAGCCCAAGCTGCTCCCCAAGATGCATGCATGTCCAGCTGCTCGCCTGGGGCATCCCCCGTCCTCCTGCCTGGCAGGAGCCTTTCCCTTGTTATCCTTATAAATCGGAGTCTCTCGTGCTGTCTAAGCCGCATCCCCTGCTTGCAGCTTAATCCTGGGATTTCTGACCCAGCCCACAGTGACAGGAGGAACATTATTCCCTCTGTCTCCACCACAGCCGTGTTGTGAAACCTGTTGTCCCTTCTCCCCTCAGTCTCCTTTGGTTTTCACTCTTTGCTCCACAGTCCCTGTGTTTGGGGCCCTTTTTCCTAGTTGTCTTGTTGCCGTCCGGATGCCTTCCTTGTAGCTGTGTCCTCGCCGGGCTGCTCCTGGGATGGGGACGGATGCTTCCCCAGGGGCCTGGTCCCCTTGCGAGGCGTTTGCTCCTTCTGCTGCTCTCCAGTCCTGACAAAATGATCCTTGGCACCTGCCAGTCCTTCGCTGTGGGGCTGTTGTGGGTTGCACCGGCCTTGGGGAAGTTCTCCTGCATCCCAGAGGCTCCGACATCAATCGCAAGGCGCTGGGATCCCGCTGAACCTTCTGCTGTCCTGGCTGGGGATCACAAACTGCCACTCAACCAAAAGAAGGGAAAGGGCTGGGAAGTGTTGGGATTAGCCCGAGGGGTATGAGGGAAGGCGTGTGTGGGGGTTCGTGCTTAGCGAGGGGTTCAGGAGGAGCAAATTCCCATCTGTATCCGACAGCTTTGTCTGCGTCGTGGTGCTGATGTTCCTCTCCCTGCTCTGTTGCAGCCTCTGGCATCTCCCCACCATGGGTGACATGAAAACTCCGGATTTCGATGACCTCCTTGCAGCTTTCGATATTCCCGACATCGACACCAACGAGGCCATCCACTCTGGCCATGAGGAAGCCGACGCTCACATCAAACAAGTCCCCGGGGAGCCGGGACCCCCCGACCACGTCCTGCCCCACGCGGACATCACGGCTGTCAGCGTGATCGTCAAAAACACCGTCTGCCCCGAGCAGCTCGACGCGCTGGACGGGCGGAGCAAGGATGGGCACGTCCTGGCCCCCCGCCTGCTGCAGAACGGCTTCGGCGCCACCGAAATGCCCAGGTCCCCCACCGCCAGGGCCGTGGAAGCCGTGGCATCTTCCAACGGGGAGTGCTGGGTGAAAGAGAAAGGACCCAAACCTCTGGATATCTTCTCCCCTTTCAGCCCCGACCCCAACGAAGACAACGCCGCCAATCTGATTGACAGATCGCGGGAGTGCAAACCAAAAGAGAAATCTCTCGCTGTGCCCTCCCTCTCGCCATCGCCCACCCCGTCGCTGGACTGCAAGGAGCCCCTGGGGGAGAGCGCGGAAAACCTGCCCGCGGCGTTCCCAGCGTCCTTCGAAACGAGCCAGGCTCGGGGAGCGAACGGGTCGCCTCCCGCCGTCGCCTGCATCAAGAAAGAGGAGTCTGATTCGGAGGAGGTGGCACATGTAGCCGGCCCCAAGGGTTTGGCCGCAACCTTGGGCGACAGCCCCTTGGATCACCTGAAATCCGTCACCGTGCGCTACTCCACGGAGGATTCCCCCATCGCGGCCTGGCCTGGATCCGACCCAAACCTTGACAGCAGCGCTGGCAACCTGCCCGAGGTGAAGCACTCCCCCGCCAGCCCCCGGGAGCCCTTCTTCAAGCCCCCCTCACCGGTGGTGCAAAGCCCCCAGCTCCCCCCTTCGCCAAAGCCGCTGGACAACGTTTCCCTCAAGGAAGAGCAGGAAGTTCTGGAGAAGTCGATGGGAAGCCCGCAGAGTATGTCCAGCGCTGAGGAGGAGGATGAGGAAGAAGACAACAACAACGATTCCCCTTCTTCCAATTCCTCCCGGCCCCTGAAAGTGCGGATTAAAACCATCAAAACGTCCTGCGGCAGCATCACCCGGACGGTGACCAGGGTCTCGTCGGACTCGGAGCCGGGTTCCACCAAGGGCCCGGCCGAGCAGAGCTCTCAGGAGGCTGCTCTCGAGGGCGCCGGCTTCCCAGCATCAGCAGAGAAAGAGGAAGGGATCACGCTGGAGGTGCCCAAGGAGAAAATGGAGCTCTCCAGCCCCCTGAAAACCATTGAGGGGCCCAAAATCGTCAGTGTTCAGCTTGGCAATGGCACCAAGCTCAAAGGGACTGTCCTGCCCGTTTCTACCATCCAAAATGCCAGCAGCGCCATGCTGATCGCCGCCAGCGTGGCTCAGCAGAAGTCGGTGGTGCTGCCGGCGAAGACGGGCAAAGCCGTGGCCAAGAACATCATCAACCTGGTGCCGCAGACCCTGCCCAAAGCCGACACCAGGACTAATGTCAGCACGGTGACTCAGACCAGCACCATCACCACCACGGCCAACCAGAAAGTCAACGGCACCACGGTCGTGATGGTGCAGCCGCAGAAGCCATCCCCGACCATCGCGGGCACCGTCATCTCCCGGAGCCAGTCCAGCCTCGTGGAAGCCTTTAACAAGATCCTCAACAGCAAAAACCTCTTGCCGACGTACAAACCCAACCTGAACCCCCCAGCCGACGCGAGCCTCGCGCTGCCGCCCTTCGGTTACCGCTGCCTGGAGTGCGGAGACTCCTTCGCCCTGGAGAAGAGCCTGGCTCGCCACTACGACCGGCGCAGCATGCGCATCGAGGTGACCTGCAACCACTGCACCAAGCGCCTCGTCTTCTTCAACAAGTGCAGCTTGCTCCTGCACGCGCGGGAGCACAAGGACAAGGGGCTGGTGATGCAGTGCTCCCACCTGGTCATGAGGCCCATCGCTTTGGATCAGATGATCGGACAGCCGGACATCACGCCCCTGGTCTCGGTCACCTCTTTCCCCGCCGGCAAAGTGACCGGCGTGGCTCAGGACGCCTTGGTCGCGGCCAACGGGGTCCAGGAACTCCCCATCCTGCCCCTCGGCACCAGCGCCGAGCAGAGCAACTACAGCTGCTTCCGCTGTTTGGAGTGCAAGGAGCAGTGCAAGGATAAAGCCGGGCTGGCTGCGCATTTCCAGCAGGCAGTGACGACGGGGACGACCAGCAGCACGGTACGGGGGGCGAGGGCAGCGGGACACGGACCTTAGAGCTGCGGGAGAGCAGCTCTGGGGATGCGGGGAGGGCTCTGGATGGGATCCAGGCAGCGCCCACCTGCACACGGCTCCGTTCCTCCCTGTATCAAACTCACGCAGGAAGGAAACGCTGTGAGCCGACGTTGGGTTTTGCGCCCAGGAGGCCCTGGGCAGAGAAGAGGGAGGCTGGGGGTTGTCAGCGGGGATAAAGCCGCCCTGTGTGCGTGGGAGCCAGAAGGGAGGAGCGGCTCCCTGTGCCCCAGAGCCCTGGCACCCGCTGCAGGCCACGGCCAGCCCCGTGGAGCCATGTTAGAGCCGAGGGCGCCGCTTCCTCTCGCGCTGCCTCCGAGCGCAAATGGAGGCTGGAGACACCAGGGGCCACGGGGTTTGTTTTCCTTTCCCCTCTTTGAATGCCAACCTCGAGATCCCGGGCGCTCCCTGCTGCTGCCAGCACCTCCTGGTTGTTCGAGCAGGCAGGAGCCGGCAGACGCAGGATGAACGCTGCCGAGGGCTGATGGTGAAAGGGAAGGAGGGAGAACGGGGCCACAGAGGAGCCCTGTCCTCCCTGTGGCACGTCTTCACCTTTCCCTTTGTCCAGAGCCGCTCAGCCCCCTCGGATTCCTCGTTGCGTAGAAGGAATTCGCTGTTTCCTAGTAACTCTGTTTACTCCAAGGCTGCTGCTGCGGCAGGGACGCTGTTCAAAAGCGGGTATCCTGGCCCTGCTTTCCGTTCGGAGGTCACTGGGAACGCTGGGATTCCAGTGATTATATGGATTGTCCTAAGGAATTTTTCTTTACCAGGGATGGCCTGGGTGTCGATGGAGGGTTTTGGGCTTCGGGTCTGTGGCAGGAGCAGCGAGAGGGCACCAAGAGCAGGGGCTCAGGGAGAGGAGACCTGGGGGAAATTGTCCTTATCTCCTGCAGGACCCTACTGCCTGTGGATGCAGCAGCTCCCCGGGATCCACAGGGAGCTCTTGGCCTCGGAAATCAAACCTGAAGCTGCTGGCAGGGCAGAATCCTCACTAGGCAGAGCAGCTCTGGCCAGTGCCCAGCAGACGGGCTTTTCCCTGCCCCAATGCTGCCCACAAAGAGCGTTCTTCCCTTCAGACCCCAGGCTTTCCTTGGTGCAGCGAGCGCTGAAGCCATAACCTCCCTCATCCTGCTTCTCACGTGCCACCATCCATCCCCTCTCCCTTCTCCTTCTCCCTCCTCCACCTCCTGGCCCATCTTTCGCTGCCGTTCCCTGGCTGGTTTCTTGCTCCCTGTTGTTGCTCCACTGCCAGAATCACCCGTGGGTCTCGCTTGGCTTTGGAGCCCGGTTGGGTATGGCAGAGAGGAGCCCGAGGGCAGCTTGCCGCACCTGGGATCCAGCTGGGAAAGGCTGTTCCTCCATCCTAACCCCACCTCATCATCATTGGCATCCTGGCTTGGATCAGACACGGCGTGGCCAGCAGGGCCAGGGAGGTTCTTCTCCCTCTGGCCTCGGCCCTGGGGAGACCGCTCCTCGAATCCTGGGGTCAGTTCTGGTTCCTCCCCACCAGAAGGATGTTGAGGCTCTGGAGCGAGTGCAGAGAAGAGCAACGAAGCTGGGGAGGGGGCTGGAGAAGAAGAGGAGCGGCTGAGAGAGCTGGGGGGGTTCAGCCTGGAGAAGAGGAGGCTGAGGGGAGACCTCATTGCTCTCTGCAACTCCCTGAGAGGAGGTTGTGGAGAGGAGGGAGCTGGGCTCTTCTCCCAAGGGACAGGGGACAGGACGAGAGGGAATGGCCTCAAGCTCTGCCAGGGGAGGGTCAGGCTGGACATTAGGAAGAAATTTTTCAAGGAAAGGGTGATTGGGCAGTGGCAGAGGCTGCCCAGGGAGGGGGTTGAGTTCCGTTCCCTGGAGGGGTTTAAGGGCCGGGTGGACGAGGTGCTGAGGGACACGGGTTAGTGATTGATGGGAATGGTTGGACTGATGATCTGGTGGGTCTTTTCCAACCTTATCACTGAATCACAGAATCACAGAATAACTAGGTTGGAAGAGACCCACTGGATCGTCGAGTCCAACCATTCCCACCAATCCCTAAATCGTGCCCCTAAGCACCTCATCTACCCTAACCTTAAACACCTCCAGGGAGGGTGACTCAACCACCTCCCTGGGCAGACCGTTCCAATGCCGAACCACCCTCTCTGTGAAGAATTTCTTCCTAATCTCAAGCCTTATGATTCTATGATCTCTGATTATCGTGACATTCGTGGCAACTCCAGCCAGTTTTCTTGAGTCCTTGGCGGTTTCTCCCCTCACCATCCTCTGTCTGTATCCTGGCGCTGGAAGTTTTGAAATGGTTTTGGCAGCCGATTGGAATGTACCCCCACTCCTCCCGCCCAAGGCCTTTATGGAGCAACCGGGCACGTGCTGCATGTGGGACCCAGCTGGGATGAAAAGCCTGGAAAAGGGGTCTCAGCCCCGTCCCAAACGCCCTTGACGGTCACCTAGTGAGCTGGTGTGCACAGATCATCCCCTCAAACGTCTCTCTCGATGCTTTTCTGTCTCAGGTTTGCTCTACGTGTCCCATGATCATGGCCAACCGCTGCAGCTTCAGCGCCCATCAGCGGATGCACAAGAACCGCCCGCCCCACGTCTGCCCCGAGTGTGGCGGCAATTTCCTGCTGGCCAACTTCGAAGCCCACCTGAAGGAGGCCTGTCTGCACTTCTCCCGCAGAGTCGGGTACAGGTAAGGGCACCACGGCCTCCAGGTGGGGCAAGAGGACCGGGGGACATCCAGGAACGAAGGGGATGGTCCCAAATCCTGAGCCAAAAGAGAGGAGATGAAGATGAGATCTTAGGGAGAAATGTTTTGCTGTGAGGGTGAGGAGGCCCTGGCCCAGGTTGCTCCATCCCTGGAGGGGTTCAAGGCCAGGTTGGATGGGGCTTGGAGCCCCTGATGCAGTGGGAGGTGTCCCCATGGCAGGGGTGGGACTGGATGGATTTCGAGGTCCCTTCCAACCCAAACTGTTCCATGATTCTATGAAATTCACAACATGTTCCCGTTTTCCAGATGGGGCAGGAATCCACGTTCCTGTCCCCACCAGTTCTGGGTGCAGGGCTAAGGGTGAATGTCTCATTTCACCCTTCTTCTGGCCCTCACCCTGCTAATCCTAAGGGATTTTTCCTCCTTCCTGGAACTCTTGGCCACTGTTTCCAGCCTCTGTCACAGCTGGCAGTGTTGAACCCCCCCAGTCTCTCTGATGAGCTGCCGCGTGCACCCTGGATCCACCAGCGCTGGGCAGGATTGGTTGCTCCAAACTGGAGTCCTCTCAGAATCCAACACTGCTTTGGATCCTGGTGTCTGTGAGGCAGGAGCTCTTCCCAAGTGCCGTGATCGGAGCGGCTGTGGGGCCCTGTGCTCCGTTTCTGTGATGTGACCAACCCCACCCCGTGCCACACGTCCTCTTCCCGTTGCTTCCCACTCTCTCCCGTTCTCCAGGTG
Organism: Clamator glandarius; assembly: GCA_033459285.1. Taxonomy (NCBI): domain Eukaryota; kingdom Metazoa; phylum Chordata; class Aves; order Cuculiformes; family Cuculidae; genus Clamator; species Clamator glandarius. Next base: position 75,941 of record JAUNZM010001420.1, read on the forward strand.
CCCCAGCTGCGCCGTGGTCTTCGGTGGCGTCAACTCCATCAAGTCCCACATCCAGACGTCGCACTGCGAGGTGTTCCACAAGTGCCCCATCTGCCCCATGGCGTTCAAGTCGGCTCCCAGTGCCCACGCCCACGTCTACACGCAGCACCCCGGCTTCAGCAACCAGCAATCCAAGTAAGTGTTCCCGGGAGCCACATCCCTCCTCGACAACGGGGAGCGTCCACCGAGGGTGGGATGGTGGGGAAAGAGCTCAACACCAGCACCAGGAGCTTCGTCCATCTCCGTTTCACTTCACCGTCGCTTGGCGTGGGTCTGACTGCACCAAGGGCTGCTCTGCACTCTCAAGTCGAAGGCTTCTTCGCAGTTTCTCCTGCTCCAGCCCCGGGCCGTGCTTAGGCTGGACATTAGGAAGAAGTTTTTCACGGAAAGGGTCATTGGGCACTGGAACTGCCCAGGGAGGGGGTTGAGTCCCCTTCCCTGGAGGTGCTGAGGGACATGGGTTAGTGATTGATGGGAATGGTTGGACTCGATGATCCGGTGGGTCTTTTCCAACCTGGTTATTCTATGATTCTATGACAGGGGTGTTTTTTCCTTCCACCAGGATGATTTACAAGTGTGCGATGTGCGACACGGTCTTCACCCACAAACCGCTGCTTTCCTCCCACTTCGACCAGCATCTGCTCAACCAGCGTGTCAGCGTCTTCAAGTGTCCCGACTGCCCTCTGCTCTTTGCCCAGAAGCGCACCATGCTGGAGCACCTCAAGGTACGGCTCCGGAGGGCCTGGGGGATCCGTACTGCCGCGCAGTCCTGCACCAGGGGCGGCTGAGGCCTGGTTAGGACCCTCATCACCGCTGCAATGTGGCCCCGGGATCTTCTCTTGTCCCAAAGCCTGAGGAGATGAGCAAGCTGCGGCCTGGGACAGGGTGGGCTTTCCTTGGAGCTTGCTCTGGGGCCGAGGGGGAAAATCCCGACCTCAAAGCCTTGTCCCTGCTTCCCAGAACACTCACCAGCCCCAGAAGCCCAAGGAGGACCTGGCGAAGAAGGCAGCTGTCCTGCTGACACCCAAGCAGGAGCCCGTGGAGACACCGGTGTCCAAGATCTCGGACGAGTCGTCGTCCTCCACTGAGGAGGACGAACCCCCCAGCTCCCCGGAGCTGCGCAAGACCAAGCGGAGCCGCTTCCAGCGCAAGACGGTCAACAAGTCCAAGTGCAGCGGGTGGACGTGTGGCGTTTGCCACTCCTGGTTTCCAGAGCGCGACGAGTACGTCTCTCACATGAAGAAGGACCATGGCAAGGTGGGGAGAAAGCTGGGGTCAGCGGCTGGGCTGAGCCCTTGGGAAGGGGAGCAGGGGCTGTTGATGACGTGGAGCCTCTTCTGCCGTAGTCTGAGTGTTGCTTCTCACCCTGGGTGAGGGTTTGGGGAGCAGCAGAGACCAGGTATCCGTTATCCGAATGCACCGCCGCGGGATGGGCAAGGAGAGGGAAACTGAGGCAGCACCAAATTCCCGCGTCCGGCTTCTCCAGGCCGCAGGGAGCCCTGTGCTCCGGCCTCTCGGCTCCCTTTGCCGTACCCACCTCTCTTTTTTTGTTTTTCTTGCAGTCAGTGAAGAAGTTCCCGTGCCACCTGTGTGAGCGCTCGTTCTGCTCAGCTCCCAGCCTCCGGAGACACGTGCGAGTCAACCACGAAGGGATCAAGCGTGTCTATCCCTGCCGGTACCCACCGCTCTGCCTGGGTTTGGCGTGAAAAGGAGGTTTCTTAAGGGGTGACCCTGGTATCCCTCAGCCAGGCAGTTGTAGGAACTGGGAATTAGGAGAGCAAGGCGGTACTGGGAGGGACTCGGGGCATTTATACCCTCTAGAAGGACATGGACGAGTGTGTTTGTGGTCAAAGCCGGGGCTCGGGGTGCCAGAGGGAACGTTCCCTGGGGAGCCGGGGTTGGAGCAGGCGTGGGGCTCAGCTCCTCGCGGCAGTGTCGCTCATCACCTCCCCGCTCGGGCCGGCAGGTACTGCACCGAGGGCAAACGGACCTTCAGCAGCCGCCTTATCCTGGAGAAACACATCCAGGTGCGACATGGGATCAAGGTGACCGACCAGACGAAGAGCCAGGAGGTCGTTATCTCCCGGATAGGGACCGGCACTGGGCAGGTACGAGGTCTCTAGGGTCTCTCGGGGTGCTCGCTAAGGGCTGAGACCTTGTGGAGCTTCTGGGCAGGGTTGAAGGCAGCGCTGCGAGCCCCGATCCTGCTTTGTTTGTTGCCTCAACACGTCCAGCAGCCCCTGGGACCAGCAGCTCCTCCTGCTGTGAGGCCCAGGCCCTGCTGGGTGGGTGCAGGCCCCGTCTGGGCACAGCTCCTGCCTCTCCCTGCCCAGCGGGGACTGAACTTGGCTGGCTCCGCTCGCTGCCTGCTGGGAGGCAACGGCAAAACATTCCAGCTCGCTGTGCACCTTCAGAGCGGCCCTGGGCTGCAAGGGGCGACTCCCAGGCGTTTCAGGAGCCCCTTGACCCAGGGCAGAGCTCCTGGGGTCACCACTTGGGCCTCATCTGAGCATCTTGGCTTGGATCAGACACGGCGTGGCCAGCAGGGCCAGGGAGGTTCTTCTCCCTCTGGACTCGGCCCTGGGGAGACGGCTCCTCGAATCCTGGGGTCAGTTCTGGTTCCTCCCCACCAGAAGGATGTTGAGGCTCTGGAGCGAGTGCAGAGAAGAGCAACGAAGCTGGGGAGGGGGCTGGAGAAGAAGAGGAGCGGCTGAGAGAGCTGGGGGGGTTCAGCCTGGAGAAGAGGAGGCTGAGGGGAGAGCTCATTGCTCTCTGCAACTCCCTGAGAGGAGCTTGTGGAGAGGAGGGAGCTGGGCTCTTCTCCCAAGGGACAGGGGACAGGACGAGAGGGAATGGCCTCAAGCTCTGCCAGGGGAGGGTCAGGCTGGACATTAGGAAGAAATTTTTCAAGGAAAGGGTGATTGGGCAGTGGCAGAGGCTGCCCAGGGAGGGGGTTGAGTCCCCTTCCCTGGAGGGGTTTAAGGGACAGGTGGACGAGGTGCTGAGGGACATGGGTTAGTGATTGATGGGAACGGTTGGATCAGTGAGTCTTTTCCAACCTAGTGATTCTATGTTTCTATGAAATCCCTGTGGGAGCCCACTGGGAAGCTCGCACGCGGGTTGGGGTCACGCCAGGAGCTACTCAAATTAGGCACTTGGTAAAGCCAATGGGAATGGTTCCCCTGCAGGTGTCCGGTCGGAAGCGGAAACTGTCCTCGGATGAGGGCGACTCGTGCAGCGAGGAGCCGGACAGCACCACCCCTCCCTCCAAAAACCCCAAGGGTGACCGCAAGGCTCCCTTCCGATGCCGGAAATGCGGCTACCTCGCCAGCAGCTCCGCTGAATTCCAGGAGCACATTCCCCAGCACCGGACTGACGAGAGCTCCCACCAGTGCCGGGAGTGCGGGCTCTGCTTCACCTCCCAGGTTTCCCTCAACCGCCACCGCTTCATCACCCACAAGAAGAAGAAGGGAGCGGGCGAGGCGGAGGAGCCGGGGCCTCGGAGCCCGCTGGAAGGAGGCGCCCAGCACGCGGCCGACGGGAAACTCTCCTGCAAGGTTTGCGGCCGCTGCTTCGACAGCCAACTCAACCTCAAGACGCACTTCCGCACGCACGGCATGGCCTTCATCCGCGCCCGGCAGAACGCCAGCCCCGAGAACTAGGGCTGCGCGGAGGGGATGAGACGTGTACAGAACAGCAGGGCGCCCGCCCGCGCTCCCTCATCCCGGGCAGCGTTTCCACGCGGCTCCAATAAAGGAGCCGTGAAGAGCGAGGAGAGCCTGGCCTGCACGATCCAGCCCGATTCCGTGTGCCCGCGGGTTTAGGGGCAGGAGCCGGGGAAGGCGCAGGATTTGAGCTGCTTTATTGTACAGAAGATGAGAGCGGCGTCCGGCCTGGCTGCTCAGCTCTGGGGACACGGAACGGTTCTTTCACCGGCCCTCGGGCACTGCTGCAGCCGCTTGTGTCCATGTCCCTCCCGGGGATGAGGATGGAGAACGGCACCTCCCGCCCCTGAACCCCTGCGCTGTCGGTCTCCGGTTCTTCCCATCCAGGATGCTCCGCAGGATCTGAGGAGCAGGGGTGGCTTCGCCACCGCAAACAGCGATGTCTCTGCTGACAGCGACGTCACAGCAAAATCCACCGGTTAGGGTTTTTTTTTTCTTTTTCCTTTTGAATGTTCCTTATTTTGTATTTGGCCGTGGGGAGAAGCCGATTCCAGCTCCCGATTCATCGCAGAGATGCCCCAGCTCTCCTGGGCTCCGCGTGCCCCGCGGTGCCTCGGCCTCCGGACGTTTCATTCCCCAGGACGGCCACGCTCGGGGCTGGCGACTTCTCTTGGAGGAGGAGGGAATTTGCCTTGGGCAGCAGGAAAACAGAAGCCAAAAAAACCCAGGTGAGGTCCACACAAAACCTGGCACCGTGAAGCTGCGAGTGTTTGCGATCTCCCCGTGCTCTGAGCGGGAGTGACGCCGTGGGGAGGGGGGAAGCCGCTGACGTCTCGACCCGGAGCTTCGGCATCGCCCCTGTGAACCGTGGCCCCGTGCACACGCGTGTGCGAGCACTCGGCTGGGCCAGCCCTGCGGCCCCCAAACCTTTGGGGACGGAGAAAAAAAAACAGCCGGCAAAAGGAACTTTCTGCTTGTCCTGTCCGTTAGCGCCTGTGCTTGGGGTAGGGTGTTCGTGCACGTGATGATTTCAGTCCCTTCCCTTTGGCTCCTCTCCCTTTGATCACCGCTAACACGCTCTATAAAGTCGTTCCATACACTGAAAGTGACAAAAAACCATCTTCTGTCGTGATTTTGGGTTTTGTTTGGTTTTTTTTTTCCTTATTTTCTGGGCCTGCGCTGTGGGAGTGGGGGGGGGGGGTCGTCTTTTTTTTTTCCCCTTTTTAGCTCCTATTTTGGTGCGTGGGGGCTTCCCCCCTCGCTGCAGGTGGATTCGGCTGAGCAGCACCCGCAGAGCCAGGGGGGGCTTCGAAAAAAAAAGGAGAGAAAAGCAGGAGCCCCAGTCCCTGTTTTCACCTGTCCCGGCGGCGTCGCGTGGGGCTCTGCCCCCTGTAAATGCTGTTTGATAAGAGAAGAACTTAAAAAGTTTCTACGAGTTTTAGAGGCAGGAAACAAACCCAATCGCGCTTTGTACTCGGGGGGTTCATGCGCTCAGTGCCTTCAGATCGGGGTCTGTAACTGCGGGAGGGGGGGGGACACGGGACGCTCGGATTTTTGGGGTTGTGATTCCGCTTCAGTAACTTTGGGCACTGCAGGAGGCTCTCAGGTATCCTTTATTCTTGTAGTAATAACGCAATTCATTAAACTTTTAGTGGTTTAACCCCTGCTGTGCCCTGTTTTGCTTCCACAGCCCCCGCTCCAGCCCCGCTGCTGCCCTCAAGGGGGGTGGAAGGGGCTCGGAGCCCCCCCTTCTTCCATCCCTGCTTCCCAGGAGCTCCCAGAGCTGGGGCCCCGGCCAGGGCGGTGATTGCCTGCGCCCACGGTTTTAGGGGGCATGGAACCCCCCTATGATTATCCCCCCCCACAAGGGTCCTGGCCACTGGTGGCAGCAGGTTTTAAAACAGAAATTCTGTGTTTTAATGCTAAATAATCACCAGAACAAAGAATTCTGAGCAGGGAGCGTGGGGGCTGCAACCACGGAGGGGGGAAAAATAGGTGGGGGGGGGGGGAGCAAAGAAGGGGACAAGGGGAGGGGACAGGGCTGGGGGGGAACAAGTGGGAGATGAGATTGGATGGGACAGGGATAAAGGGTGGCTGGGAGAAGGGGGAGGATGGGAGGGGACAAGGGGGGGACAAGGGACAGGGCTGCCACTGGCAGGTGCCACCATGTCTGACCTGCAGGACGGGCTGAGACAGGGGTTGGGGGAGAGATTGGGGTGCAGGGCGGGTTCACTGCTGTTAAACCAGAGGAAGGGGCTGGAGAACAGGGCGAGGGGAACCTCCCAGGCCTGGATGCTGGGGGGGTCACAGTTCTGCCCCCTGCCAGGGTCACCCCCATCTACCCCGGGGGGGCACTCAGGGAGGCACCGGGCCCCTTCCTGCCCCCCATTCCTGGAGCGTCTCCCCAGTCAACTCCACCCCAGGGATCCCTTCAGCCCCCGCAGCCGAGGGAAAGAAACAGCCAGGAATTCCTGCAAAAAGGAGAGGAGGCATCCGAGTCCCGAATCCCTGGAACGGAGTCAACCCAAAGGTGCAGGAGGTGGCAGCAGCCGAAGGGCTGCAGGTGCCAGAGCGGGACCTGCGCCGGGGCGGGGGGACAAGGGGATTGCAGCTCTCACGGAAAAGTGGCAGCGGGGAGGGAAAAGGGGTGGGAGAACCAAAGGAAGGATTGGAGACGGCCGATGCCGCCAACATGCAAGGAAGGGCCTGTCGGGGTTCACTTCCGCAGCCTTCACGTGGTGCTGCCAGGAGGCCCAGGTCATGGCAGATGCTGCGGGGAGACCAGGCCCAGTCCCCAGGCCCTGAACGTTTCGTGGATTGTGGGAGTGTTCACGGATACCGGAATGCTGACAGGGGGGCCCTCACTGGCTTTCACCCTATTGCCGCTGGACCCCGTGCCCCAGGCAGCAACAGTTACCGCATGATCCGCTCCGCTTTTGATTTCCACAATGGGTTTTTCCTGCTTCCGCTGCTTGGGTTTCCCTTAATTCATTTTGTTGAGGAGTCTTGGCCGCCCTGGGAAGATGCGGAGGCTCGGCCTTTGTTACCATTGAGGACTGAACCCTCTTTCCCGGGGGTGAAGCTCCGGCCTGGGAGCGCGGAGCCGTTCTGGGAGAGGGAGGCTGGTGTCCATCACATGATGCCGTTGGTGAGGTACTGGAAGCCATCGTAGAGCTTGGTGGTGATGGAGCGCATGCTGCCGTCCACCATCTGCTCGATGAGCAGCTGGAGCTGCTCCTCCGTCATGTTCATGTGGAATCGCTCCTTCAGGTTCCGGATGGTGGAGGAGCCGTGGAAACAGGGAAGCTGCGACCCTGCCAGGAGAGAAGACCAAGGTTTGGCACAGGGGGAGTGAGAGGAGTCGCAGCCCCAGTGCTTGGTGGCCTCAAAAAGCCGGGATGTTTCCGTTGCCACCTGCTCCGGGGTTGGTTGGCGGCACAGGGACCCCCCTACTGTGGCTACACAGGGTGCTGGCGCATTTCCCCAGAGCTCAGTGCTGGGTGCCCCCTGCTCAACGTCTTTATCAACAACCTGGATGGAGGCATCGATGCTCCCTTAGAAAGTTTGGGGAGGACACTGAGCTGGGTGGGAGCTGGATCTGCTGGAGGGCAGGGAGGCTCCAAAGGGATCTGAACAGGCTGGATCCCTGGGCTGAGACCAACGGCAGGAGGGTTAACGAGGCCAAACGCCGGGTCCTGCTCTTGGGGCACAAGAACCCTGAGCAGCTCCAGACCAGGAGAAGCCTGGCTGGAAACTGCCTGGAGGAGAAGGACCTGGGGGTGTTGGTTGAACAGGAGCCAGCAGGGGCCCAGGTGGCCAAGAAGGCCAAGGGCATCTTGGCTTGGAGCAGCCACGGCGTGGCCAGCAGGGCCAGGGAGGTTCTTCTCCCTCTGGACTCGGCCCTGGGGAGACGGCTCCTCGAATCCTGGGGTCAGTTCTGGTTCCTCCCCACCAGAAGGATGTTGAGGCTCTGGAGCGAGTGCAGAGAAGAGCAACGAAGCTGGGGAGGGGGCTGGAGAAGAAGAGGAGCGGCTGAGAGAGCTGGGGGGGTTCAGCCTGGAGAAGAGGAGGCTGAGGGGAGAGCTCATTGCTCTCTGCAGCTCCCTGAGAGGAGGTTGTGGAGAGGAGGGAGCTGGGCTCTTCTCCCAGGGGACAGGGGACAGGACGAGAGGGAATGGCCTCAAGCTCCACCAGAGGAGGGTCAGGATGAACATTAGGAAGAAATTTTTCATGGAAAGGGTGATTGGTCCCTGTCAGAGGCTGCCCAGGGAGGGGGTTGAGTCCCCTTCCCTGGAGGTGTCCCTGGAGGGACGGGTGGACGAGGCGCTGAGGGACACGGGTTAGTGATTGATGGGAATGGTTGGACTCGATAATCCGGTGGGTCTTTTCCAACCTGGTGATTCTATGATTCCACACATCGAGTGTCACAGAGCTGTTTCTGGGTGTTTACGAGTGTTTCTTGGGTCTCTTTGCAGCCTGGACCCCAGCACGGCACCACAGGGGAAGGAGCTGGCTCCGGGGCCTCTGTCTCCCCTTACCTTGCTGCATGATCTCCACGATCTGTACGACTTTATCCATGTGCTTCCGGGCAGCGATGAGCCCCTGCAGCATCAGCATCTTGTAGTAGTTGAACATGTCCCCGTCCAGCCCGCCCATCACCTGGAAGGGAGAAGCTGTGTGGGCAGCAGGCAGAGAAACCTCAGGATGACAGCGAGCCCTGAGCAGAGGGTCTGGCAGCAGAGGGGTGGGATATTATAATATTTTAGGGAATCTAACTTGTCCAAGTTAAGCCACGGTGGCTGCCGAGGGCTTGGCTTTGCCACCCGACACTGTGGGAACCCCCGGCCCCATCCCTCTGCTCACGTACATCCACAAATTCCGTGGTGAGCTTGAAGGCTGATGTCTCAAAGCCAAGATTCCGGGGGGAGCTGGAGAGGATGAACCCGAAATCGATGTGGATTATGTGTCCGTCCGCATCCAGCAAGATATTCCCGTTGTGCCTGTGGGGAGAGGGAAGGTTTTTCCGTGAAACTCTGTGAGCGAGTGCACGGCCCTGGGAGCTGCAGCGCTCCCTGCTCCCATGATTTCCCTGCTGTATCCAGGGATGAAAAGCCAAATCCTAGCAGAAGAGGCTCCTCCGGCACGGGGACCCACCTGTCCTTGACCTGCAGGAGGTAGCACACCAGGCAGTAACCGGCACAGCTCTGCACGAAGTTCCGCTGGGCTGTCAGGAAGGATTCCGTGTTGTAATTGCCGTGTTCCTGCAGGAAATAATCTAGCAGCGAAAGCAGGGATTGCTTCTTGATTTGGTGGATGGACACGGCATTCACCACTGGCTCAATCATGCCGCTGTCGGCAGAGATGACGAGGATTTTGTATGGCTTGATCCAGAGTGGGACACGCTCCTGTTCCCAGATGGACTGTGGGAGGGAGCAAGAGAATCCGTCAGGGCCCGGCGCAGCCCCTGTGGCCGCAGCCCACGGCGCAGCCCCTGCTCCCCTCTCACCTGCAGCTGCTTGAGGACCTGGAAGGCGAGCAGCTCCTGCCGCAGGTCGTCCCCACACTTGACGATGACGGAGAGGAGACGCCAGGAGGGCAGGTGGCCGTAGGGAGACCCTTCGCGGATCCTCCTGCAGGGAACGGGCACGGCTGAGCGTGAGGAAGGGGAGAGCGGGCAGCAAGACAGCCTGGAGGGCTCAGATCAGGGATTCGGGAGCAAGGGAAGCATCTGGGCTCATCCCGACTGGGGCTGAAGCAGAGTGAGCTCCAGGGCCCGGGACTGCCAGAACCGCGCACCGGGCCCTCATCCAACCGTAGCCACAACCTGTCTCTGGGAACAGGGAAGGGAATTCATGCTCCCTGGTTCATCCAGGAGGGAAAGGCTCCATCAGACCATGGACAAGACCACCCTGAGCCCAGTGGGCTTTGCCTTACTCATGGAGAAATTTGGGGGCTGGAACAGGAATGAGTTTATTTTAGGTCAGGCTGAACTCCTCTGATGTCAGAGGCCTATAAATACGCGGCAAAGCCCCTCAAAGCTGAACCCAGGAGCAGCAAATATGCCATGGATTTTCTCCCCCTGGCCCAGCCGCCACTTGCTGCTCTCTGTCTCCTCTGAGCCAACACCCCAGGGACAAGCAGGGCCTCACGCCAGGGCCACAGTTATTCCCTGGGCAAATCGCAGAGCAAATTCCAGGATGTACAAGGTCCGTGCGAGGCCGAGAACAGCCCTACCTGACTTTCTCCTGCCAGGGCTCCTTGAGGGCGACAGCGGACGGATCCTCAGGGTCCCTCCGGAAGGAGGTGGGGGTGTGCGCCAGCTGCTCCGAGAGCCGTCGCCTGTGGATGGAGCCGAAAGCAGGAAAACTCGGTGTTGAGGGAGAACGCAGCATCTCCACGCGCACAAACAGCCTCCTCGATACAAAGCGCTTCACAAAGCTCCCGGATTCACTCCAAACCCCACGCCAATGCCACATCCCCAGCTTTGCCGGCAGGGAAGACGCCAGTGGCTGTGCAGGGGAAGCTGCAGCAGGCCAGAGCATCTCTTATTTAGAGCTCTCACAAATTTCACTGCCTGGAGTTTGCACGGCCCCTCCTTATCCATGCAGATTTTTTTTTTCCTCTGGGAATCCAGCAGGGAAACTTTGCACCCTGCCCTTTTTACACCTGAACTCACACCCCACCCCAGCAACGCCCCTGCCTGGGCTGCTCTGACCACATCGGCCTCACCTGATGTCTCCAGCAGCGATGAACACGGGCTCACGGCTCTCCTGGCTGGTGATGCTGTCCACGGAGAACTGGGAGATGTTGTCACAGCTGTTTGTGTGGATTTCTGGCAGCTGGGAGGGGAAAGGCACAAAAGCTGGGATGCAGTGGCCATCAAACGCGATTCCCAGGAGCTGGGATGGCACCGCTGCTTGGAAGGACCTTCCCATCCTGCGATGCTGCCTTGCCGGATCCCGGCAGCACCTGCAGCGCCAGCAAGGGACAAACCCAGCCTCACCTCCACCTGCAGCTCCACGATGTCGTCCACAGACCAAGCCTCATCATCATTGTCGTAGTTGGGGACGGTGGTGAAGCTGCTGGTCCTCTGCTCGTGCGTGATCCCGCACTCGGGGAGGTTCTCGGCCGAGCGCGTGCTCCGGATGCGGTTCTCGGGGATCCGAGCGGGCACATTCGCTGTGTCAAAATTGTCACATTCAAGCACTTCAACGTAGATTAAATAGGGAGCCTGGGGGGAAGAAACGCAAGCATGAGAAAGGCACAGGCACTGCAGGAGGCAGAACAATCCTCTCCCCTATCACATCTCATCGCCTTTTGCTTTGGTGCCTGGTTTTAGGGGCGAAGTTGGGCTTTTCCAGATGTGGAGCAGCCCCTCAAGTCAAGGCTGGAACTCCTCGGACTCCTAGAGCACACGTTTCGGGGATTGTTTCTCTGCAGGGTGCGTCTCTCCCTCTCAGATGCCTGTACAGCTCATGGAATTACAGAATGGAATGATTTGGGTTGGAAGGGACCTCAAAGTCCATCCAGTTCCACCTCCTGCCATGGGCAGGGACACCTCCCACTGGATCAGGGGCTCCAAGCCCCATCCAGCCTGGCCTTGAATCCCTCCAGGGATGGGGCAGCCACCGCTGCTCTGGGCAAGAGACGATCCCTCTCCCTGCCAATTCCAGCTTTGGAAGCAGTAACAGAACCCTCTGCACCCCGGAGCTGCAAGGACATACCCTGCTCCGATGCCCTGAGCGCGTTTATTTTGCTCGGCACCCGAACGGGGACTGCACCAAGGACAAGAACCTGCCTTTCAAGGCGAAACCGCTCTCCAGCCACACGTACCTTGTCCTTGGAGTTGAGGACGACTGCCTGGGTGTGGGGCACCCGCACCACGTGATGGTCGAATCCGGCCGTCGGGAGCCAGGCGCGCGCCGGCAGCTTGTGGTTCAGCAGCGACAGCTCCGAGATGAGCCGCTGGGTCTTCTGCTCTTTGGTGGGCAGGGTGGCCAGGCGCTTCCCGATGGCGATCAGGGATTTGATGAACTCCCTCTCGGGGGCGAGTCTGACAGGCTGGAAAAGGGTCAGGGAAGGAGAGAGCGTTACGGAGGCAGCGGGGTTTTGCAATCAGAGCCCACAGTCTAAAAACACTGGGATAATCTCCAGAGAGAGGATGTGGCTCTCTCCATCCCGCCCTCCTCCCCACTCTCGGGTGATGCTCCCGTTATCGGAGAGATGTGCTCATCATCCAGGCAGGAGTAAAGCAGTTCTTCTCTCCTGCTGTGCTATCCAAGAAATCCTCATCCCTGGAGGAGCCGATATCCCCGCCGGAGCCCAGGTTGGGGGTGATCGGCCACGTCCCCACCTCGGCGTTGGGTTTTTGTTGTATCCTCATCCCGAAGCCTCGATTGTGGCTCAGAGCAATCATTTTGCAAAAAAATCAAAGTGGGATTTTTGAGAAGCCCCCGCGCCCCATGGCATAAGGCGAGCTCCCCACTCGACTTTTCGAAGTGTTTAAATCAGAACAAACAACGATTGCAGCTGATTCGGCCATTCCAGATGCAGAATTAAACTTGCCAAGTGGTCACGGTACAATCATGCTGGAGATGCACATGCAAAAAGCTACGGAGCGTGAGAAAAGGAAGCAAAGGAAAACACCGGAGAGCCAGGAACGTCTGCACAGCAAAATAAAGGGATGGTAAAGAGAGGATCAGTCTGGTGGTTCCCTTCTGGGAAAGGTGGGACGGGAAATTGTTCGTATCTGTAGTCCATGTCAAAAATCCTTCAAAGAAAAAATCCCTCCTGTCCTCTCCTGTGCTCTCCTCCTCGCTTTTGCAGGCAGCAGAGGAGCCCTCGGGACAGGGGGGAAGCTTTTGCACGGCTCCTACCAGGCAGAGATCGGTGTTTAAAGCTCTGTCCCAGCTAATGTCCTGTAGCCGATGGGCTGGGAAGCGCCTGGTCCCATCCAGCCCCTGCTCTGCCTCTGGTCCCCAGCCCACCCTGCGCCCCAGCGACTCCTTGGCATCCAGGACCACTTTGCTCCACCACATTTAATCCAATTTCTGCCAAAAGCAGAACGATATTCCAAGGATGCTCCTTCTGATGCCTCTTCCATGAGACCTCGGCAGCTCCCAATCTCCCAAGGATTTTTGGGCCTTGAAGGCCCAGCTCTCCAGCTGATCCAGGTTTGGCGGAGTTGATGGCACCAAACCAGCCCTGTTCCCCCTCACCCACCCCGAGGTCTCCACGAGTTCCTTGGCCTGGCAGAACGACTTACTGAGAGTCACCGGGTGGGAACTCGGGGTCGTGCCCAGGTGGGAAGGTGCCCACGAGCAGGAGGAGACCATGAGCAAAGTCCTCCTGATTCCAAGCTGTTCCCAGGCATAGGCAGCTTTTAAACCTCTTCTTCTCCAGGGATCCCAAACTGTCTTCTGAAGCATCTTTTCTGTCTTCCACAGTGAGCAGGGTAAAGCCGTGCCAACCGTGGGATCGCCCCATCACCTTCCTGACCCATCCTGCTCCTCCAACGTTCAAACCTTCAGGTCTCGGCTCCTCCAGCCAGAAACACGCGGCCAGGAACGTCCTCCCCATCCTGTCCTGCTCTGGAGGCACCCAGCCCACCAAGTGCCGCTCTGCTCTTTGCTTTTATAAGGGGCTCAGCATGGGAAGTTTTGCACCCTGTCACGGAGAAGCGGCTTTGGAGAAGGGCACTGGCTGAAGCAGGGCTGCCCCTGGCCAAGCTGCCAGAGGAAAACGCTGTCTCCACCCTGGCCGAAGCGCCGCAGGGTGCCCGGCACACAGACCCTGCTCAGAGCTCCGAGGACAGGAGACTCTTCCCATCTCCAACTACCTGGAGGATCCTTCTGCTGCTCTGAGCCGACATAAATATTTACCTTCTGCCCTTTCCTTTCTATGGCAGCAAAACATTTCCCTGGCAGCCCGGGAAAACAAAATATTCCTGCTCTTAAACCGCGCAGGGCTTGTGCTTATGTTTGGCTCAGACATAGTCCAGCGTCCTTCTCTGTGAGAGGGTTCAAACTGCTTCCCAGGAGCGAGCAGGGTTGATGCTCATTTCTGTTCCTGGTTCCAGCACCAGCCGAGGAGGGAGCTCCAGCTTCAGCTGATGGTTTCGGAGCAGTGCCGGCAGCACCGGGAGGCAGGGAAGGGTCACAGCTGGTCCAGCTCTGCCAAGCCATCACACCCGGGTGAGGGTTAACAATCTCAAAACCCAGGAGGGTTTGTCTCCAGGGGGGTTATTCTTCCCAGCCTCAGCTGCCTTTCTGCTGCTCCCTCCCCTTACGCCAAGGTCCTGCCTCTCAAACCACCACAATTCCTCATTTCCGAGCTTTACACAGCAACACCTCAGCGGCTCCAGATCCACGCGGAGCTGGAAGCTGTTCCGCTCAGCCACCTGCCACGAGGATTCCAGCAGCGGTTCCGAAAACTGATACCCGGCGTGGTTTACAGACAACCCGATCCTTCAGCTCGGTGCAGATTCCTGCGCTGGGTTTAGAAACGCAGCAGGATTGCCCAGAGAGGCCCTGGCGAGTGGAATAACCATGAACAACTTGGGTCTGTAAAGCCAAGAGGAAAAAAGCTCCTGGGCTCGGGGAGAGGAGCGGGTGAGACGCGTGGCACAGCGAAGGTGGAGGAGATGATGGCAACAACCGTCCCCCAGCCTGCGAGGATGCTCCTGACCACAGCTCTGTCGACACGGAGCCCCAAAAAGCCACAAGGGGAGGAGGCGTCGCTGCTGCTGCTGCTGCTTGGCCAGGGAGGAAACAAACCAACTGGGACAAACTGGGACTCGGAACCTGGTGTCCTATCTCCCACCCAAACACCAGCACCCGTGGCCACCCGAGTGTCCCGCTGTCCCCTGCAACCTCTGGAAAGAGCCGGATTGGAGGAGGGTGATCAAAATGAACAGAGAAGCCTGCGTTGGGGTGGACCTGAGGGTAAGAGCCTCGTGCCTTGTGTCTGTGCGTGACCGTGACATCCACGTTCCTGCCCGTGCTGGGAGTAAAACAGGTGGACGTGATCCCTCGGAAGGCACAGAAGGATGAGAGCTGGGAATGCATCAACTAACTCCTTAGAAAGGCCAAGAAGCCCGGAGTTCCCCACACAAATCCCATTCTGGAGCTCCGGCTCCGTAAGGCACCACGGCCCGGGATGTGGTTTTGATCATGGACTACACATCCAATGTGTGGGAGCCCACTGGGAATCCCAGACGGAGAACACCTGCCTCGGGGCAGGCAAGCAACACAGAGGGAGATGCTATCGACTGGAACAAAATAGGAATGGAAAAGGCTCATTTTGAAAGAAAAATGCTCAATCAGGGAAACGCTGGGGTTTGATTGAAAGACCAAAGTTGAACACACAGAGAGGGGAAAACTGATGATTGGTGGGAAAAGCAAATTAAATCCCATCTGGCAGAGAACTTGGAAGTGAAATTCAAGGAAACAGCATTTCCTCTTCAGGCTGCGGCTGCCGCCGCGCAAAGGTCAGTGGCTCCTCGGCCCTGGCAGAGCAGCCAGGTCCCTCCTGGCCTCCACTGCTCCGGGCGCTGCCAGGGTTCCCCTCTCCCTCGCTGCCTGGTTTTGGGGGGGCAAAGAGCACCCATTGCTCTTCCTGGCCCCTCGACCTTTCTGCTTTTTTTCTTTTTTTAGCCAAGCCAGTGCAAGCGAATTTGCCCAAAGCTTCTGTGTTTTAACCAAGCAAGAAAGGTTTGGATGCAGCTGGCACGGCGGTGGCACAGGAGGCAGTGCTGCTGGCTTCGTGGTGCGGCCGCTGGAGCCGCTTGGGGACCAGGGCGGCTCCCAGAGCATCGGGGGGAGCTGGCGTTTGGGATTTTGGTGGCCGAGAGGAAATGCTGCTGTGGCAGGCGAGCAGGCAGCCGGGCACAGGAGTGAAACGGGGCACTTACGGGAGAGAATGACCTATCGAGACTTTCCGTACTGGAGGAGAGCTCCTGGGAAACGGAGGAGAGGGGGGTGGTGGCGGGTTTGGGGGGAGTTTGTTTAACAGGAGAGAGAAGGAGGGAGAAGGGGAGAAAAAGCAACAGTTTAGCTCCAGGTTCACAACCATCACGATTCAGTTAATGGTTTAGATTCCCCCATCCCAGTACAATTTCGCTGCCTTTTACCCCTGGACAGAAAGCGGCGCCTCAACCAGCACAGAATCTTCCAAAGCAACACGGCAACATCTTCACGGATGCAAGCCGGCGTCTTCTTCAGCTGAGGGACTCGTGGTGGCACCAAAGAGCAGATTCGAGTGCTAACGGCCCACAAAACCCCAACAGATTTTCCCCATTTCCATCCCCTAACCAGCTGGGTAACCAAGATTTCAGTTCTGATTTCCCTGGCTCGAAGCAGCCACAGTGTCCAGAGCCGCGAGGGCAGGGATGCTCTGGGTGATCCCCAAACCCAGCCTTTCTCCGTCAACAAATCCACTTCATTTCTCTCCCTCGGGGCTCTGCTTCAGACTCCAGTTTCCGCAGATTAAACGACCCCATGGAAACTTCCCTAAGGATTAAAAAATCCGATAATTAAGCTATTTCAAGGATCAAGCTGATGAGGCAGCTCCCATTGGCCTCTGCAGGAGGCTCTGCCTGCGTTTCCCAGCAGCCACTGGAAGCCGCTCTGTGCATCCCCCTCAACAGCTACTTCCACCTCCAGCCCCACATCCCACAATTCCTGCAGCGCGATGCTTACAGCCCAGAAATCCATTATTTTCTGTAAAAAAAAAACGACAATAATTGAGCTTTGCGCCCTTGAGAATGGTGTGGAATCGGATTTAAAAAATCTGCTTCCCGGAAAGAAAAAAACAGCTCTGGTTTGGGGTTAATTAGAGGGATTTGCTGAGTCTCACTGTGAGAAATAACAGCGTTGAAGTAATCGCTTCTGCCTGATCACATGAAAACCCTGATGGTGCTGGGACCCAGTGAGGCTCACCAGGAAAACCATCCAGCACCTGGAGCCCGTGATGGGCTCGTGGTGCTGCCTCCGGGCATCAGACAGAGCCCGTTCCGCTAAAGCTGAGCCAATTTGCACCAACTGAGGGCAGGGGTTTGAAATTCCTCTCGGATTTAGGAAATCTCAAATCCCCGACTTCCGAGGTCACACACAACCGCTCCTTTGCTGCGCGCGGCCTCCGCACCCTGATGGCTTCACACGTAGCTCCTGAGATGCCGTTACGACTTCAATCCCACTGGAAACCTTTACAAAGGTGATTTTTCCAACCAGGAACCTGTCCTGCTTGCAAAGCACAGCGGAGGATACCTGCGCTCAGGGCAGCACCAGCAGCAGCCTCCCCCGGAGCTGGGAACATCAGCAGGAACCAGCTCAGAGTAAATCCAGGGCTCCTGCTGCTGCATCCGAACTCTCCAGGCAAACCCACGGCTCAGTCTGGTAAAGCTTTGGTTTTCCTGAAGAAAACCGACAGCGCTGACGGCACCTAAGCTGAACCAGGCAGGTTCCAGGAGCCCAAGACCCACAGGAGGTGCCTGGTATCAACAAGGACTCAGACACAACATGGGTTTGACCCTCACGCAGATGAGTGGGAGCCAGCTCAGGGCCTGGGAAGCTGAGCTCTTTCAAGGCTCAGCCCCAGCTCTGTCACTAAGCCGCTCCCTGGATGGAGCACGGCTGAGATCTTGGCTCTCATCCTCCTCTCAGGGAAAGTTCTAGTGTCTGCTGCACCTCATCACCTGCTGCACCTCGTTACCTGCTCACCACACGGGTGTGAGAGACAATACCTGCTGGCACCACTAGACCTTGATCTGGAGAGCAGGAATAACAAATTTGGAAGGGGAATTAAGTGCGTCCTACTTTGTTGCTTAGCGTCTAACCCTCTAGCATCATCTCAGCATCTCTGGACACGTTTGGAGCTGGTTCCTCCCCACTTGCCTGTAATTCCAGCCACACCACAGTGTGGGCGGCTCCCTCCCCGTATTCCAAAGGATGAGGAGCTGCCAGGGCAGGAAAATCTAGGACCGAGCTTGCTCTGAACCCACTCGTTTCACCCCAAGGACTTTGCTGCAGGAGGAGCCACTGCAGCCCCCTGAAGGCTTCATCATTCCTTATTCCCTGGGACACAGCAGGGCAGCTGGATCTGCTGCCTGTCTGTGAAAAGGCATTTTGGGGCCTCAGTCCAATATCTGATGATTTCTGAAAAGACCTAGCAAAGCTGGGGTTCCTCCAGGTGCACCTGGCGTCCCTCAAACCTTCCTCTCCCTGCAACAGCTCCAGGCACCCTGAAACTCCCTGTGACCCCTCGAGTGTCCCCTTGCGAGGGGCACAAACCTCTGCGAAGCCGGCAATTTGGCACTGCGTGAGGAAACTCAGCAGCATTCCGCTCCTCCGCTCTGTGGCCTTTGGTCAGCGCTTTGGGAATTTCCTGCTGGAGGAGACAAGGATCACAAGAGACTCATTTCCCTGGGAAATTGGGCTGGAAGGAGCAGGAAAAGGCGCCACATGCCAAGGGTGCCAGCTCCCAGCTTTGACCCCCGTCAAAGTCTGCACCGCCCCGCAGCGATTTCCCACGGCAGCACCGGCATGAGTTCTCTGGCGGCCTCGCTGCTCCCGTTGCAGCAGGGGAACAAGCTCAACCAGGTTGTGCAGCTTTGCCAGCGCTGCCGGAGGTGCAGTTCCAGAGGGAAAAGGCCAACGCTTGCTGCACGCCCCAGATCAGACAAACATAGAAACACTAGGCTGAAAAAGACCTTTGAGATCATCAGCTCCAACTGTACCTGTCCACTAACAAAGCACCTCAACTCCCCACCTTTTAAACCCCTCCAGGGACGGGGACTCAACCACCTCCCTGGCAGCTGTTCCAGGGTTTGAGAGCTTGTTCTGTGAAGAAATTTTTCCTCATGTCCAACCTAAACATCCCCTGATGCAGCTTGAGGCCATTCCCTCTCGTCCCATCACCCCTCACTTGGGAGAAGAGACCAACACCCACCTCTCTGCAACCTCCTTTTAGGTGGTTCTGGAGAGCAATGAGGTCTCCCCTCAGCCTCCTCGTATCTGGGCTAAAAAGGCAAGGGCAGGACAGCGCCGTGGACTGAAAAGTAACTGACCAGTAACAGCGATGGCCTTGTTGGACAGTGCTACAGACTAGGAGAAGCCTGGCTGGAAAGCTGCCTGGAGGAGAAGGACCTGGGGATGTTGGTTAACAGCGACTGAACAGGAGCCAGCAGGGGCCCAGGTGGCCAAGAAGGCCAAGGGCATCTTGGCTTGGAGCAGCCACGACGTGGCCAGCAGGGCCAGGGAGGTTCTTCTCCCTCTGGACTCGGCCCTGGGGAGACGGCTCCTCGAATCGTGGGGTCAGTTCTGGTTCCTCCCCACCAGAAGGATGTTGAGGCTCTGGAGCGAGTGCAGAGAAGAGCAACGAAGCTGGGGAGGGGGCTGGAGAAGAAGAGGAGCGGCTGAGAGAGCTGGGGGGGTTCAGCCTGGAGAAGAGGAGGCTGAGGGGAGAGCTCATTGCTCTCTGCAACTCCCTGAGAGGAGGTTGTGGAGAGGAGGGAGCTGGGCTCTTCTCCCAAGGGACAGGGGACAGGACGAGAGGGAATGGCCTCAAGCTCCGCCAGGGGAGGGTCAGGCTGGACATCAGGAAAAAATTATTCCCAGAAAGGGTCACTGGTCCCTGGCAGAGGCTGCCCAGGGAGGGGGTTGAGTCCCCTTCCCTGGAGGGGTTTAAGGGATGGGTGGACGAGGCGCTGAGGGACACGGGTTAGTGATTGATGGGAACGGTTGGACTCGATGATCCGGTGGGTCTTTTCCAACCTGGTGATTCTATGAACCTTGATTAAAGAGCAGCTTTCAAACCCAGACGTCACCTGCGAGCACCCAGGCTCCAATAAGCAAGCCCCCGCTGGAACGCAGATTTGCATACAAACCCTCACTCCGCTTCTCAATTTACGCTGACACTGTGGTTAAAACCCAAACCCCCAACACTGTGGGTAGCCCTCGTGTTGCCCAAGAGCTTCACTCATCCTCCCCATCTATCCATGTGCGACAGCCCCGCATCGACTGCGAGGCGCTGGCATCTCCACCTTCCCCTCCCGGCAGCCAGCCCAGATTCTTCACCGATTATCCAATTAGCAGTTGTCCAATTAAAATTGTTTCACTTGACTCGTGGAACCATTTCAGCCAAACATTTCTGTTCGCATGGACACAAGATCACACACCGGATCATCGAATGGTTGGACTCAATGATGTGATGGGTCTTTTCCAACCTGGTGGTTCTACGATTCTATGATTCTAAGAGTCTGTCCTGCTCTCTCCACCATCCCAGCTCTGGGCTGGCGCTGGGTATAGACCTTCAGCTGCGACAATTCCCATTTAAAACAGACAGTTTCAGGCCAGTGGGGAAAAATAAATTAAAAGAAGGGGTTTTCCCTCTCCGCTCTGCCTGTTTTGAACCTTGATCTTGGCTCATGAATGGATCTGAGGGATGAATCACCCCCCTGCAGGCAGTTGGTGTGATTTATTCTTGCCACTTTCAAAGGTTCAGGAGTTGAAACCCCAGTGGGAGGCAGACAGAGGCACTGGGAGCATCCCTGGCTTGATCCAGGTGCAGGCTCCAAGCTCCAACGTCTGGTGCATCTGTCATAATATTAAAATTACTTAAACCCCAGGATGGGCCGTCTCGGTCCCAGCTCCTCAGCACCCTCGGGATGCACCCTGCCACGCTAGCGGGGACGCTGGGGTCAGAGTGTGGCTCCTGGGGAGAAAAAGGGCTAAGTGCTAGAGCCTGGCACAAGCCCCAGCCTGCCAGGAAAACCAGAGTGTGAGAGAGCTCAAAGCCATCCCAGCTTCTGCTTAGAGTCAGGGGCTTCACCTCTGAAAACCGTTTTCCCAAAGCATCAGCCCTGAGAAATGTGAGGAGCGTGGCAGAGCAGCACCCCGGGCACATTCGTCGCTGAAAATGCTGGTTGAGCCAAGCCCAGGGAGCAAAGAGCCCCAGGGTCCTCATCCATCCATGGGAGCAGTGGGGAACCACAGGGAAGGTGCTGCCACTGCTCAGCACCAGTGAGGAGGAGCACAGGCAGCACAACCCGTTGGGGCAGCAAATCCCACCCCGACGCAGGCTCTAGCGAGGTCTCGCTGCGCCCTCACAGCAAACCCTGCTGGGTGTACGGACGAGCCATCATTAAAAAACCACCCGCTGCAAAGCCAGCGAGGCCCGAGGTCCACAGGACGCGGTAGAACGAAGGTGATCAGGCAGCACAGCGACTGTCCCTGCTTCGAACTCCACCTCTCCTCACCTAGCTGGAATCCTGCCACGAATGATTTCACAGAATCACAGGATCATACAATCACCAGGTTGGAAAAGACCCATCGGATCATCGAGTCCAACCATTCCCATCAATCACTAACCCATGTCCCTCAGCACCTCATCCACTCGTCCCTTAAACCCCTCCAGGGAAGGGGACTCAACCCTCTCCCTGGGCAGCCTCTGCCAGGGACCAGTGACACTTTCTGTGAAATATGGTTGAGTCCAACCATTCGATGATTCGGTGTGTGATCTTGTGTCCATGCGAACAGAAATGTTTGGCTGAAATGGTTCCACGAGTCAAGTGAAACAATTTTAATTGGACAACTGCTAATTGGATAATCGGTGAAGAATCTGGGCTGGCTGCCGGGAGGGGAAGGTGGAGATGCCAGTGCCTCGCAGTCGATGCGGGGCTGTCGCACATGGATAGATGGGGAGGATGAGAGAAGCTCTTGGGCAACACGAGGGCTACCCACAGTGTTGGGGGTTTGGGTTTTAACCACAGTGTCAGCGTAAATTGAGAAGCAGAGTGAGGGTTTGTATGCAAATCTGCGTTCCAGCGGGGGCTTTGCTTATTGGAGCCTGGGTGCTCGCAGGTGACGTCTGGGTTTGAAAGCTGCTCTTTAATCAAGGTTCATAGAATCACCAGGTTGGAAAAGACCCACCGGATCATCGAGTCCAACCGTTCCCATCGATCACTAACCCATGTCCCTCAGCGCCTCGTCCACCCGTCCCTTAAACCCCTCCAGGGAAGGGGACTCAACCCCCTCCCTGGGCAGCCTCTAACAGGGACCAATCACCCTTTCTGGGAATATTTTTTTCCTGATGTCCAGCCTGACCCTCCCCTGGTGGAGCTTGAGGCCATTCCCTCTCGTCCTGTCCCCTGTCCCTTGGGAGAAGAGCCCAGCTCCCTCCTCTCCACAACCTCCTCTCAGGGAGTTGCAGAGAGCAATGAGCTCTCCCCTCAGCCTCCTCTTCTCCAGGCTGAACCCCCCCAGCTCTCTCAGCTGCTCCTGGTAAGGCCTGTTCTTCAACCTCCTCACCAGCTTTGTCGTTTCACTGCAGTTTAAGGAGCTGCTCTGCCCTGGAGGAGGTTTTGCTTCCAGGTCCCTGTCTGCAGCTCTGCCAAAGCCCAGTGCAACGTCCCCATGGCAGCTCCCACCCCAGCGAGGTTCCCCGGCCCCTGGTCCAGCCCCACCGCGCTGCTACCCAGCGCTCCTTCTCCCGCTGCAGTGGAATCCGCAACCCCACATCTCAGACCATCTCCTACAGTGAAACACTGATCCCTGCTCCCCTGGTTTCCAGCATTTGGTTACAGCGAGCTCCCCGCTGGGGCTCAGGTTCCTCAGGTGGGAAATTCAATGCCGAGCAGCCTTGCACATTTAATCCACCCTTTGGATGTAAACGGATCAGAGAACAGGAGCACCTGGACCCCAGCAAAATGCAACCACCTCCTGGAAACCAGAGCTGGGAGAGAGAGGTCGAGTCCACGCACGGGAGGGACGTGAGACAACAGGGGTTTGGAGTTTGCAGCTTCTCCTTTTCAGCCCTTTGTATGAATTGAAAAGTAACATAAAAGACATTTACACCATTGCATATTGTGGAATACTGTTATGGACGCACAACCTAGTGAGGATTTAACTCCACAGCACAAATGACACCTGAATTAAAGCCTCTCTTGTTTTTGTGCAGCACAAAGGGGCAACTGGAACACAAAGACACCAGTGGGAAGAATTACCCTCTAGGAACAAGGCGCCGTGGCTGCCGGTGACCACGGGGAAAGGAGATTCACCCCAGAGTGATCAAAGACTTTGCTACGAGCCATCCCCCACTCAAACCCAGACAGTTTGTTTTCCTAAGGAGCGTTAACGCCTGCTCTTGGGTCTGAGCTGGCTCGTCTGGGAAGGGCAGGGATCCCACAACGGAAGGGTCTGGGAATGGCAGGGATCGGGGCACGCACCAAGGACACAGGCACCATTAAGAGCCAGAAACTGGATCCATCCCTCCAGCACAGATCTCAGATCTACAGAATCACACAGAATCACAGAATGACCAGGTTGGAAGAGACCCACTGGATCGTCGAGTCCAACCATTCCCACCAATCCCTAAATCATGCTCCTAAGCACCTCGTCTACCCTCACCTTAAACACCTCCAGGGACAGCGACTCAACCACCTCCCTTGGCAGACCGTTCCAATGCCTAACCACCCTCTCCGTGAAGAATTTTTCCCTAATCTCAAGCCTAAATCTCCCCTGAAGCGGGAAGAGCTGCCAAGGCGTCGGGTGCCCAGCTCTCCAGCTCTTCCTCCCTGTGGCTTTTCCAGGGTTTATTTCATTCCTCCTGCTCTTCAAAAGCCTCCTGTCATGGACCAGAAAGAGCCAACTTCTCTGTCAATGCCGCCTCCTCCAGCCTCTGCTGGGACTGAGCCCTGCACTCAGCGGATTTGACCCAGCCAACTACTCATCTGTGTGCACAGGCCAGCTCGCCGTGCACAGGCACACAGCGCTGGCACCACAGGGCAGCTGCAGAAATGTTGGATTTTACCTGGGTTGCACCCATTTTTTTTTTGTTTCTTTTTAAGATGGGAAAGAGCGACAGCCAAACACCAGCACTGCCGGCAGTGCTTGGGAAGGAGATTCCAGCATTGCAGCCTACCTTAACCTGAACAATTGACTTCGCGATTTGCATTGGGGTTTTGCAATGTTCTACGGAGAGAGAAGCCGATGTTTCTTGAGGCATAGCGGAAACCGCTTCCCAACCCAGGACTGGATGGTGTGGATCTGGCAGCACAGATGGAGCATACGGAGGGAATAACGTGATACCCAGAGAAGCACACGGGAGAGGGTATTGCTGGAAAACATCCAGTTTAAGGAAATTTGGGGAACAAGCTCAGGGCTGGCCTCAGCGCAACAC
Source organism: Clamator glandarius (assembly GCA_033459285.1). Taxonomy (NCBI): domain Eukaryota; kingdom Metazoa; phylum Chordata; class Aves; order Cuculiformes; family Cuculidae; genus Clamator; species Clamator glandarius. The sequence continues at coordinate 99,820 of JAUNZM010001420.1, forward strand.
AACTTAGACATCCACTGGGTTAATGGGCTGAGGGGAAACCAGCTTGTGCATTAAAGTTGTGAATTCCAGAAGGTGCTGGCATTCACACCAGACCTGCCTGGCTCCAGGGATCGCTGCTCCCCAACAGGAGGCAATAACATCCAGCACTTAAAATCATACCACTCCAGTAAGTTGGCTGGGGATACTGGGAGGCCAGGGAAGTCCTTATAGAATCACCAGGTTGGAAAAGACCCATCGGATCATAGAGTCCAACCATTCCCATCAATCACTAAACCATGGTGCCTCCTGTATCCCTGCTGCCGTGCCCGTTTAAGCAGCTCAGCCTCCAGAACAAAATCCCTCGCAAGCGTTGCCAGGAGAACCCCTTTGCAACGCTGCTTTCATCCATCATTCATGGGAAGCTCCGGTTTCTGTTATCCAAGCTGCTGCAGCCAGCGTGAGCAGGAGAGGCCTTGGCACACCCTGCTCTCCAGCAGCTGGTTCTTTTCCACCGGGAAGAGATAGGAGACTCGTTATCCATCTGTGAATGCTGTGGCCCCGGCCTGCAGCGAGGCGTTTGCTGTGGGGAGCAGGACAGGGTGGTTTGAGCTTGAAACCGGCTCAGGCTGCTGCCGCTTTGCACCTCCAAATCCTTCTTCAAGTCTGTATCCAAAAGAACTTTCCTCAAGACTGGCATCAGGCAGGAAACCATGAGGCCCCTTCCAATGATTTACAGCCCAGCGTGAAGCCGAGGGAAAGGGGGAATCTCAGGCAAGGCAGGAAAGCCAAGAAACATCCCCGTTATTATGAAACAGTCATGAGATCTCTCTGTCCAGACGGAGCTGCAGGGAAATCAGCTTCCAGGTCTCACCCGCATGAGACACAGGGATGACTCCCCATGGAGTCTGGCTGATTCCAGGCTGCTGAAGTCTTGCTAGGACCAGACTTTTAGCACTGAGGTTTGGTGAGCTGTTCCTGGACTGTGGAGCCATCCCAGCTGGAGAGGTGAACAACCTCCCCAAGGGAGCATTCCAGATCCTGGAATCTGGGCAGGGAAGCAACACTGCTGGTTTTCCGTCAGCACCGCTTGGAAAATCCACGTTTGACACCCGCTCGCCCCCTTCGCACTCGGCACCTTCGCACCTCTCGCTATCCCAGGACGCTGCGCACCCTGAAACCCATTGTCCCAAAGCAACAACATAGAAGATTCCCATTCCCAGCTCTTTTCCCTCCAGCCTCACGTCCCCACTGCACCAGACGCTGCTCCAAGCGGCTCTGTGGGACGTGGATAATCTGCATTTCCTTTGGGAGGAACGCTCACTTCTCAGTTCCCACTTCCCTGGGCATGGGGGGGTCTTGGAGCCTGCACCAGCGCGGCAGCTCAGCACCGAAGCCACTTTGTGCCAACAACTTTTTGACACTTAAACATAAACATGTCAAATTCCCACGGGAGCCCTGGGGTTTGGAGAACCGCGTGTGTGCCCGGGTTCACCTCTTTAATCGTTGTTTGCTTTGGCGTTAAACCACATTCGCGCCCAGCCCTGGAAACTGGACGTAGTGCCTGCCCGCAACCTGGCTCCTCCAGCTGGGGAAGCCCGGCTTCCCCCAGTTTGGAGCTATGGAAAGGAGGCAGAAATCCAAAGCGGAGCTCGGCTCAGGGCAACAGCCACAGGCAAAGCCCCATCTGCAGCTCCCGGTCCTGCAGCCAGTGGGGTGCGTGCTCCGCAGGCTCGTCCTGCTTGGGGCGCAGGGGTGGTGGAGCCGATGGGTTTGTCCGCTCCTGTCCTGCTCCCAGGGCCTTTCCTGCCTGCAGATAAACCTCATCCTTGCTAAATCTGAACAAGCTGGGACAAGAGAAAACCAGATTCCAGCAGCGATCGGAAAGTTGCGGATTGCAAAACAAAGACACCAGCCAGGTTGCTCAAATCACGTGGGAATTCAGGAGTGCAGGAAGCAACTCTGTCCTCCCGACTCACCTTTCTGCCTTACCTTGAAGTCACCTAACGTCCCTGCTTCCCTCAACACCAGGAAAACTACCTCTCCGGAGCCCCAGCACCCACCGGTGTCTGTCAGCTTCCGTAGGGACACAGAAATCAAAACTTTACACATGTGCAGCAACTGGGATAAAAAAAAAAATACTCTGCGGGAAAGGGGGAGCTACGAGATGGGAACCAACCACACAAGTATAGCCCTGGCGCATCCCTTCCTGAGCCTCGGAGAGCCCCAACATTACCTCTTCCTCGCTCTCGACTTTGGGATTGCTGGCTGTGCGCTTCAGATTGCTGCTCAGGCTGATGGTGACAGTGGCATCCGACTTGGACCTCTGGTGAGTTCGTTTGGAAGGGGAGAGCCCCGTGTCGGGCGCCGGGCTCAGCGACGGCAGCTCCCTCTTCTTGTGAGCTGGTTTCAACTCGTCCGAGAGGATGAGTTTCCGCAGCTTGGTCCCACGGGAGTGTCGCTGGGTGGAGATGTGCATGTCCGAGGAGTAGGCGCCCAGCAGCAGGGCGCATTGCAGCGAGAAGTTGATGCTCTGCCGGCAGCGATGCACGATGTAGGGCTTGATTGCGTCGCCCACGTCCTCGTCCATGTGGATGTACATGTTGAGCAGCTGCGGCAGGTAGAAGTCCACATCTTCATTCCTAAAGTAGAACAACCTGTTCCCAATGTAAGCCTGCACGCCAGGCTCCTTTGAATTGTACAGGTATGAAATGGCCATGGAGATATCAAAGAGTTTGGATTCAAAGAGCCGGAGGAGCCAGGACTGCTTGGCAGAGTTGTTCTTCTGCCGCTTGCGGGCCGTTTTCACTGTGTTGGCCGTGGTTTCATCCTCCTCCTGGATCTTGGAGGCCGTGCCAGGTGGATCGTCCAAGCATTTGATTTCACAGCCCTCCCCGATGTCTCCGTTGGCCAAATCTGCCGCAGTCCACGGGACGCGCTTTGCCTCGCTGCCATCAGCTGCCTTCGTTACGCTGTCAGAGGAGACGCCGTGCATCAGCTTCACCTTCTCCAGGACCTCTTCACAGGCTTTCTTGGCCACCTCAGGGTCAATGACCGCCAGCTCCCCGACGCCTTCCGTGATGACACTGAGGGACGTCCCGCCACTCCCTTGAGGCGCTGAGCCGGGTGCTGGCTCCGAGCTTGTCCCATGGGCTGGGGCTGCCGCAGAGTCTCCCATGGCAGCAGCGGGGCTGCACGCTTCAAAGCTGAAAGGAAAGCAGGAGAAAAAGAAGTCAGGGACAAAGCCTGCCAAGGAGACTCCAGCCTGAAGGTGGGAAAACGGGAATCCATACTGGGATACAGCTTGAGGGACACAGACAGCTGAGATGAGGTTTGGTGCAAACCCTTCTGGAAGGAGAAGGAAGGTGTCCCAAGCCAATGTGGCCAACAGCAGCCACGCCAGTGCAATGCTGCACTGCTCCCAATGGGCCCTGAAGGTCTCCGTGTGCTCCTTCTGCTCAGACTGGAAAGAACCATGAGTACCTACCAGCCATTCCACAAAACATCCCTCTTACCTGTTACCATGACGATAAAAAACTGAGCAAGTCAAAAATGAGAGAGGGGAGAGAAGAAGGAACCAGGCTGCTCTATGTCCTCTGCCTCAACGGCCTCCTAATGCTCAGGATGAGAGGACACAGCCTGTTCCACTTTGTGCTAGGGAAGAAGAGGTTTATCCCCAAAGAATCGCAGAATCACCAGGTTGGAAAAGACCCACTGGATCATGGAGTCCAACCCATGCTCAGCTCTTGCTCAGCTCTTGCTCAGCTCTGTGCATTGCAGCAAGGTCCCTGTTTACCAAGTCCTGACACCAATTCCCAGATAACGAACCCTTAACGCTTAATTACGCTGTAAAAATAACATAAGTGAGGAATCATGGAATCATAGAACCGTTTGGTTGGAAAAGACCTTTGAGATCAAGTCCAACTGTACCCGACTGCCACTAAACCATCCCTGACATCTCCAGGGATGAGGACTCCCCCTCTGCTGTGCGCAGCCTCTGCCAGTGTCCGAGAACCCTTTCCATGTAAGAATCTTCCCCAATATCCAATCTAACTCTCACAACTCAAGGCTCTTTCCTCTCATCGCATCACACATCGCTTGGGAGCAGAGCGTGACCCCTGCCCGGCTCCAGCTTCCTCTCTGGAGCTGCGCAGAGCGATGAGGTCTCCCCTCAGCCTCCCCTTCTCCAGCCTAAGCAGCCTCAGGACCCTCATCACTCCCAGAATCTCTGGGCTCCAGCCCCTTCAACAGTTTCACAGAATCAGAATCACAGAATAATCAGGTTGGAAGAGACCCACTGGATCGTCGAGTCCAACCATTCCCACCATTCCCTAAATCATGCTCCTAAGTACCTCACCCACCCTCACCTTAAACACCTCCAGGGAAGGCGACTCAACCACCTCCCTGGGCAGCCTGTTCCAATCCCTAACCACCCTCTCTGTGAAGAATTTTTTCCTAATCTCAAGCCTAAATCTCCCCTGGTGGAGCTTGAGGCCATAAGCTCCGCCAGGGGAGATTTAGGCTTGAGATTGTTTCAACTGAACAGAATTCCTGGTTTCCCATCCTGATGAAAATAGCATCTCTAGGTATCGGCAGGAAAACAGGCAGCTGGTGCTGACCAAAATCACCCTCTAGGAATAAAAGCAGCGGCTCCATTCAGCCAAGCACCGTTCCTACAGCTCCGGCCACTTCCCTCGGATGCTCTCCAGCTCCAGCCTGGCAGCTCGTGACCAGTGGAAGGGCATGAGGCCTCTCAGAGGTCGAGCACTGCCAGGTGATCACCAACCCCCTCCTGCTTTTCACATCCAGCACAGTGGGAAACACGATTGTCTTTGGAAAAGAGCATCGGACCATTTTCCGCTTGCCCTTTCCCCACCAATCCCAGCCCCTGCCGTGCCAGCAGGATCCTGCACCGAGATATTTCCCCACTAATTTAATTCCTTCGTTTTATCTGTTCATTTTCACAAGCTCCCACGGCGCGGGAGGAAGAGGATGGAGGAAAGCCCCAGCATTTCATTCCGAATATTCCAAGCGAGTTACTACGCAGCTGGTGCATCCCGACGCCAGCGCCGCTTCCCAGCAAGCTTTCCTCCTCCTGTTTTCAAAGCACTTAAGCTCTCGCTCCACGGCGAACAGAGCCCGACCAAAGTTCAGCGAGCTGGCCGATATGAATAGCATCTTTCACCGCGCCGCACGGCAGCGCCGCACAACGCTGCCCTCTGTGCCCGCCGTCCCCTCCGGCACAAATCCCACATGCCTCACATACTTGCGGTCATCGGATCCCAAAGACCCCGCGAGCCGAAGGAAGTAGTTTTTCCTTCTCAGCGAGCCCTGCTTGGCCCCAGAGGATTGGGTTTTTAAACCATCACCACGACGGTCAAGAGGGGGATCCCTCAGCGAGGCGGGATCTGCAAAGGCACGGAGGGAGAGGAGCCGGATCCAAGGAAGAGTCACATGGAACTCTGTGCCATCCCTTTTTGATCTCCGTCAAGCGTCTCCATCAAGACAACTGGGATGAGAACTGATCCCATGCAGTGGGTGCGGAATTACCTGCAATCCCGGGCAGGTTGGTTGCCTGGGAAGCCTTTTCCAGCCACAACTATTCATCGAGACGCAGGGAAATGCCGGGACATCCCCTTGCCAGGCTGCAGAGGGAGGGAAGGAGCGCAGGAACCCGTTAAAACTCCCTCCCTGCAACCATCCAGGAAAAGCCCGGTGCAATCTGGGCCACTACACCCCCTCTACATCCACACACGAGGTTGGATCTGACTTGACCTACTCACGCGAGGGATCCGGGTGACTCCGAGGCAGCCGGGTTGCGCGGAGCAGTCGATGCAGGCAGAGACGCTCCCAAAGTCCCGCTCCTTTCGCTACCCTCACCTGGGCCCCGCGCTCCGGCTCTGCTCCGTGGAGGACACGGTGGCCAGAGCTCGGAGCTCACAACTGCTGAGTGGGTTAAACTTGGATTAAGGAACTGCGCAAGATAAATCCACCCACGGACTCCAGGTTACCTCTGCGCCGCCGGCGTAGCTTGGAAATCCGTGCAGTGCTGGCTGGTTTAATTCCCATTATTTTGTTCCTCAGCCCCCTGAGCGCTTACAGAGCCGCCCTTTTCCTTGACATCTTGGCGATGGGGCTGCTCAGAGCCCACCAAGGACAATCCTCGCTCTGAGCGCTCCCTAAAAATCCCAGCGAGGGAATTTCCCCCCTGCCTCCTGCACGCCTCCACGTTTTCCCATGGTTCACAGCACCGTCGGTCAATCGTATCCCAACGCTCCATACCTCGGGAGGCTCAGAGCTCCGCAGCTCCAACCCTCTGGTCTTGGCAGGGCTGAAACCCCCCCACCAGCTCCACGGGATGAAGCAATCCCTTCTGGAAAACAGGCCGGGCTGAACCCAGGCAGCTCATCCTCCACCCACAACCATAACGGGCCAAGTTTCTCCCTGGCGGAGCAGCCCTGGAGTCGGTGATTAAATCAGGAATAAAGGGAAGCCCCGATTAGCACCGAAACTGCCGATGGAGCAGCCACGTGTCAGCGCAGCGACAGGAGAGCAGAGCCCCTTTGGGAAGGGACAAAAGCAGAGGGACATCGATAGGAACGAAGCTGTGGGTTTTCCGGAAAGAAAAGGGTGAACTCTCGCTCCTGCCTGACTTGAATAGGAAATATTTGCTCTGGCAAAGGACCATGAGACGGGATGAAGCTACATCGAGACATCTGGTCTTTATTACCCACTGTTATTTTTTGTTTTGCTCAGCACTGACGGCCTTCAGCATCTCGCTGTGCCTCCGGGAAGGCCTCACGGGTTGGGACGTGGGCTGGAAACATCATCATAGCACTGGAGGCCAGAGAAGCACGCACCCTCCGAGGCCCTCACTACACTAAGGGGAGAGGCCCTGCTTCCCCAAGAGGTTTCCCTGCTTCCCAGATTGTCCCTCCAACCCACTGCGAACACAGCAACTCCATGCAATTATGGGGTGACAGCTTAGAGGTTGGGGAAACCGAGGCACACGCTGCGGGGAGGACAAATAATTCCTCCTGAGGGGGGCTGTGTTCTCTTTCAAATCCAAAATCCCCTTGTAGGAGAGACTCGGCGCTGCCACAGCAGTTTTCCTCACCTGGCTGGAGTGGATCCAAGCCCTGCACGCTGCACAGCTCTCCCTCCGCTTCACACAAATGAAACTCCAGGTTCCCAGCATCCCCCTACGGACAAACTCAGCCCATAAGCCACCCAGCTGTACCAGGGCACGGTCAGGGAACGCTTCCCCCGCGAAGCGGCGCTGCTTCCCCCTTGGAACACACACCATAGAGCAAACAGCAGTGGGAAAGCAAAAGAGATTAATTTTTAGGGAAAAGGGCAGCCAGATTCCCTGCAAGAGAGTCAGAGGGATTGCTGGCACCACGGACAGCATGGGCTCCTCCACTCAACACGCACAACCCGCAACGGAGCAGCCTCCGAGAGCCTTTCCTGGGACACGGACCGAGCGCAGGACAAGCTCCTCAGCTGCACCGGTGCCTCAAGCAACACCTCAAAGCCTGGAGATGCTGGGCCAGCAGATTCCTTACGGATCAGCAGGCTCTGAGCAATGCTCCACTGGAAGAAACAGCATTGGAAGAAACTCGCTCACAGCTTGGCTCCGCACCACGTGGCTCTGAAAACCCATCCTGGTCCCTCGCCCAGCAGCAGGGCTCGCTAGCTCATCACCACTTGTCTTCTCCGGCAGGATGGGATGCAGGATGCTTGGCTCCAGGTCAGTCTCGCTGTGATGCTCTCACGGGAAGGACTTCCCATCCCGGGAACGAGCTGTGTTCCACTAAGCCTGTGTCCCTAAAACACTGAAATCCCTGAGGCTCGCAGAGTGGAGCAACGACTCGTCCCCAAATCCGGAATAAAACGAAAGCCAAGGAATGCAGCAGGAGGATGCAAACCACATGGCACCGTAAGAGGCAGCTCCCACCACTTCAGGGCCTCTCAGCTCCATAAAGTGGAGACGTCTCTAACTCCCTGCTCCGAACGTTCACCCACAGCAAACTGTTTATCAGTTCCCCTTGTGGCATCGTTCCTAGGAAGCTTTTCCTCCTCCCAGGCAGCTGAGGGATAGAGGTGCTGGGAGCAAGGAAAGTCGCAGCCTGCCAGCCCCGAAACACCCCGCCAGCGCTCCCTTCGTTCTTTCCTCCCGTGGGAAGGAGTCAAACCCAGAGATTTACTTACAAATTAACTTCCCCGTGTGAAAAAGAACCCTGCAATAATTGCGGAAGCACTGAAACCTCCTTCATCTAAGGGGGCCCCAGCCCCTGGAAGAGGTGGCTCCGGCTGCACCAGGCATCACGTGGCGGGGAAGCACCTCACAAGCCCACCCCAAGGCAGCGTCACTCAAACACATCCAACATTTGGTGGCCTCTTCCCTCGTCCCCACCCCTGATAAGCACTGATTACAATCCCTGAGCAAGACAGGACAAACCCTTCCAGCACCAGGAACTCGTTTCTGAGCACACAGAACCCTCAAGCCTCCACAGGGAGCTCCTTCCTCCCCATCATCCCGTGGCACCGTGTGCCTGGATATTCCCATGCTCCTGTCAGTAGGCAAATTCCCTGTTTCCAGGCGCTGTTATCACCCCCGGCCATGTCTGAGCGCCACGTCCGAGCCTTTGGCCAAAGCAGCTGTCCCGATGGGATAGAAAATGGAAGGAGGAAAGGCAGGAGCCCACATCCCTGGGTTGGACTCCAAGTGCAGCTCTGCTGCTGATCCAAACGCAGACTCTGAACTGCGTGCTGACAAATCAGCTGTGAGTTAAGGAGCACGCGGACTGAAATCCCATTCGGATTTCCCAGCGAGAAGTCAGAAACTTTTAACTCCACTGAGCAGAGACAGTGGGTTCAGTCCAGGCCCAGGGTTGACTCAGCCGGAGCAGAGCCCCCTTGGGCCACACTGAGATTGCTCAGAGCTTCCAGGAGCCGACGAGGGCAGCCACCGGTTTGTGCTGAAGTCCCCGACGAGCGTTCAAAACCTCCGAGAGGCCAAAAAGCCCCTGTTGTCACAGCCGGCACTGAACACAACGCGGCAGCGCTGGGCAAAAGAACATTCCCCACCCAGTTCCTTCTCCCTTGGGTTAAAGGGAAGAGCAAGGCAGCGATTAATAGTTATCATTACTACTTAGCAATCCTTTGCCTGAAGTCGCTGTTGACTTGAAACAGAAGTTTTAGGGGGGAAAGCGCGGAGGGATCAGCAGCCCATGGCAGAGGTGCATAGAATTATAAGGTTGGAAAAGACCTTTGAGATCATCAGCTCCAACTGTACGTGTCCACTACTAAATCACATCCCCAAGCACCTCATCTACACCTCACCTTGTAAACATCTCGAGGGATGGGGACTCAATCACCTCCCCAGGCAGAATGCACGCAAGGAGCGTTCAGGGGTCTCAAGGCCCACGCAGAATGGAATCAGGGAGGGCTCAGGGGTCTCAAAGCCTGAGCAGAACAGAATCAGGGAGGGCTCAGGAGTGTCAAAGCCCACAGAGAATGGATGGAGGGAGGCTCAGGGTGTGAAAGCCTGCACAGAACGGACACAGGGAGGGCTCAGGGGTGTTGAAGCCCACGGAGAATGGACACAGGGAGGCTCGGGGTGTCAAAGCCCAAGAAGAATGGAATCAGGTAGGGCTCAGGAGTGTCAAAGCCTGAGCAGAATGGAATCAGTGAGGGCTCAGGAGTGTCAAATCCCAAGCAGAACGGATGTAGGGAGGCTTGGGTGTCAAAGCCTGAGCAGAATGGAATCAGGGAGGGCTCAGGGGTCTCAAAGTCCACGCAGAATGCTTGGAGGGAGGCTCAGGGTGTCAAAGCCTGCACAGAACGGACACAGGGAGGGCTCAGGGGTCTCAAAGCCCAGACAGAACGGAATCAAGGAGGGCTCAGGGGTGTTGAAGCCCACGGAGAATGGACGCAGAGAGGCTCGGGGTGTCAAAGCCCAAGAAGAATGGAATCAGGGAGGGCTCAGGAGTGTCAAAGCCCACACAGAATGGAATCAGGGAAGGCTCAGGAGTGTCAAATCCCAAGCAGAATGGAATCAGGGAGGCTCAGGGGTCTCAAATCCCAAGCAGAATGGATGTAGGGAGGCTCGGGGTGTCAAAGCCCAAGAAGAATGGAATCAGGGAGGGCTCAGGGGTCTCAAAGCCTGAGCAGAATGGAATCAGGGAGGGCTCAGGGGTCTCAAAGCCCACACAGAATGGATGGAGGGAGGCTCAGGGTGTCAAAGCCTGCACAGAACAGACACAGGGAGGGCTCAGGGGTCTCAAAGCCCAGACAGAACGGAGTCAAGGAGGGCTCAGGGGTGTTGAAGCCCACGGAGAATGGACACAGGGAGGCTCGGGGTGTCAAAGCCCAAGAAGAATGGAATCAGGGAGGGCTCAGGGGTGTCAAAGCCTGAGCAGAATGGAATCAGGGAGGGCTCAGGAGTGTCAAAGCCCGAGTAGAATGGAATCAGGGAGACTCAGGGGTCTCAAATCCCAAGCAGAACGGATGTAGGGAGGCTCGGGGTGTCAAAGCCTGGGTGGAACGGATTCAGAGAGGCTGTTCAGGAGTGTCAAAACCCGGGAAGAACAGACTCAGGGTCAGCTCAGGGGTGGCAAATCCCACAAAGCTGCGATGGCCCAGGTTAAACACATCCAGAGACCCCCCTGCGCGGTGCCGGTGCTGCTCCCCAGCCGCCCACACCGGAGCCTGGCTGGGGGGGCCCCCGGCCGGTGCAGTGGGGCCCCGGGAAGGCAGCGGGGTCCCGGGAAGGCACTGGCGGGGGTTCTGGCTGCATCCCCGTGGAGGATGAGGCCGGGGACGGGGATCGGGACGAGCCGCCGTACCTGGTGCGATCGCCTCCCGCGCGGCCGCCGCTCCGGTCGGGGACGCCGCGGCTCCGGGCGGCTCCGGCGGCTCATCCTGGGCAGCGGCGCCGGGGGGAGCTCCGGGACGACCGGGTGGCTGCGGGAGGGAGAGAGAGAACGAGACGCGCTGACGAGGATTTCGCTGCGCTCCGAGGCCGCCCGGCCCGGGCCAGCGGGAAGCGGCGGCTCTCGGGAAAGGGCCGCGCCGGGACCGTCCGAAGAGGCCGCAGAACTCGCGGTGACGGAGCCACCGGGCGCGGAATGGGACCGGGGGGCCTCGGGGCCTCACCTGCGGGGGACCCGGCGCAGGCGGCGGGGGAGGCGCAGGCCCGGCCCGCGGCGCCGCCGGACGGGGCAGAGCGGACCCCGAGAGCGACACCGCCCCCTACCGGCCCGGAGGAGACAGCGACACCGCCCCCTACCGGCCCGGAGGAGACAGCGACACCGCCCCCTACCGGCCCGGAGGAGACAGCGACACCCCCCCCTACCGGCCCGGAGGAGACAGCGACACCGCCCCCTACCGGCCCGGAGGAGACAGCGACACCGCCCCCTACCGGCCCGGAGGAGACAGCGACACCGCCCCCGACCCTGCCTGGAGGAGACAGCGACACCGCCCCCTACCCTGCCTGGAGGAGACAGCGACACCGCCCCCGACCCTGCCTGGAGGAGACAGCGACACCGCCCCCTACCGGCCTGGAGGAGACAGCGACACCGCCCCCTACCGGCCTGGAGGAGACAGCGACACCGCCCCCTACCCTGCCTGGAGGAGACAGCGACACCGCCCCCTACCGGCCTGGAGGAGACAGCGACACCGCCCCCTACCGGCCTGGAGGAGACAGCGACACCGCCCCCTACCGGCCCGGAGGAGACAGCGACACCGCCCCCTACCCTGCCTGGAGGAGACAGCGACACCGCCCCCGACCCTGCCTGGAGGAGACAGCGACACCGCCCCCTACCCTGCCTGGAGGAGACAGCGACACCGCCCCCTACCCTGCCTGGAGGAGACAGCGACACCGCCCCCTACCGGCCTGGAGGAGACAGCGACACCGCCCCCTACCCTGCCTGGAGGAGACAGCGACACCGCCCCCTACCGGCCTGGAGGAGACAGCGACACCGCCCCCTACCGGCCTGGAGGAGACAGCGACACCGCCCCCTACCGGCCTGGAGGAAACAGCGACACCGCCCCCTACCGGCCCGGAGGAACCCGAGACGGCGCAGGGGCAGCGGCCACGGGGCGGGGCCTGAGGGGCGGGGCCAGACCAAGGGGCGGGGCCAATGACGGGCCATGGGGAGATGGGTGGGGCCAGAGGGGCGGGGCCAGAGCTGAAGGGCGGAAGCTTGAGCCGATCTGGGGACGTGGCCTTTGGGTGAACCGAGTGGGCGGGGCCCAAGGCGGGCGGGGCGGGGCTAGAACACAACGGAGGCGTGTCCTGAGCACGGGGGCGTGGTCAAAGGGGCAGAGTTGAGTGGGCGGGGCCAAGACAGAGAGGGCGCGGCAGGAGAAGGAACGGTGGGCGGTGCCAGAGCTTGGGGGCGGGGCCAGAGGGTGCCGGGCACTCCGGGCTGCAGCCAAAGCAGTGGGAGCAAAAAAGCAGGGAGGAAGAGGATTCTGCCCCTCTGCTAGTTATAGGGAGATCCCACCTGAAGCCTGTGTCCAGTTCTGGAGTCCTCAGCACAGGGAGGACATGGATCTGTTGGCCAGAGGAGGCCACGGAGATGAGCCGAGGGCTCCAGCACCTCTGCTGTGAGGACAGGCTGGGAGAGCTGGGGTTGTTCAGCCTGGAGAAGAGAAGGCTGAGAACTTCTAGCCATCTTCCAGTGCTGAAAGGGGCTCCAGGAAAAGCCGGGGAGGGGCTCTGGATCAGGGAGCGCAGGGAGAGGACACAGGGAATGATTCTGAGCTGAAAGAAGGCAGCTTGATATGAGATCGTGGGGAGAAATGTTTTGCTGTGAGAGTGGGGAGGGTCTGGCCCAGGTTTTCCAGAGCAGGGGTGGCTGCCCCATCCCTGGAGGGGTTCAAGGCCAGGTTGGATGGGGCTTGGAGCCCCTGATGCAGTGGGAGGTGTCCCTACCCCTGGCAGGGATGGGACTGGATGGGCTTGGAGGTCCCTTCCAACCCAAACCATCCCACGATCCCATGAGAGAAGAGGGGGGCAGGGATTCTGTGAGACAGGCAGAATAAGCCGTTTTTTTCATTGAAAATGGGCTCTGCCAAAACAACCCCCACCTGCGCCAAGACCCCTACTCCAGGCCAGCCGCTGCCCACACTCCGTGGGGAAACTGAGGCACGGATCCATGCCTCCCTGTGCCCCCTGCCATTGCCTGCTCAGCTCTTCAATTCCACTCACAGTTTCACTCCCGCCACCCCAGAGCTCTGGAGCCCCCTCCACACGGGATCTCCTTTCCCCCGAGCCCGCAGCGTGCTGCAGGGCACACACAGGACAGACAGACAGACAAGAGTGCTCAGTTTTAATCTGGGCTGCGGGCGTGGGGCAGCCCCTAAGTGCCGGGGGGGAAGTAGAGCCCTGCCTGCCCCGGTGAGCCCCCTTGGGATGTGGGGATGTGGGGGGACGTGTCTGAGTGCTGGGGGGTGGCTGCAGCCGGACGGGTCCCTGCCTGCGTCTGTCCATTATGGGAGATGCGGGGCAGCTCCTCATCCTCCCGGGGATCTCTGGTGTCACCCAGAGGGGACTCAGCTTCCCCTGAGCTCCGCTGTGCTGCCATCATCTGCGGTGCCGGTTTGTGGCCGCTGGCGACCTTGGCGCTGGTCCTGCTGTCACGGATGACGCTGACGTGAGTGGGTTGGGAGCCTCGAGCTGGGCTGTCCCCAAGGGGGCTGGTGGCACCAGGAGAGCCACCACCATTGGTGCCCGCAGCTGCCCTGAGGCCAAGCTCTGCCGTCTCCCCGGGGCTGGCTTCTTCCAGCCTCTTCCTTGGCCGTCCGCGTCTCCGCTTCTGCGGGGCGGCATCGCCGGCCGGCTCCGGAGAACGCTTGGTGGCCTTGAGGCGCTGTGAGTCCTGGGGGCCGGGCCCCTCGCTACCCCCTGTGCTCTGGGGGTTGGCGGGGCCCTCAGCCGCGGGGACGCGCATGCCGGGCAGCAGCACGTTGAGGACGGGCAAGGCGGCTTGCTGACTCAGTAGCCCCGCTGGCCCGGTGGCCCCCGAGGCCAGCCCCAGCGGCAGGGATGGGGAGGCCGTGCCCACTGGCAGTGGCAGGGCCACCTTGACCATGCCCCCCAGGGGAGCGGCTGTGATTTTGGGGGCCAGGATAGGAGGGGAGGAGCGGACGGCCGCGGCGCCGGGTGCTGTGGGTCGCTCCGCTTGTGGAACACGGGGCAGGAGAAGGGGCAGGCGGGCAACCAGGGCTTTCACCTGGCGGCTGCTGGCCACTCTGGGGGGCTCCAGGGGCTTCTTCTTCTCGGGCCGAGGCAGGTTAGGAGACTTGGGGCCACTCTCCTTCATCTGCAGGCAGAGAGAGGTGCTAGCACTGGAGACGCCTCAGTGCTGCTTCTCCCAGGTGCATCCGGACGCTCAAGTAGGGCACCCGGGGGTCCTTGGCTCCCCATGGGGCTCTGTGGGGTCTCACCTGCCCCTGGCTCCTGTCACTGCTTTCCGAGGGCTCCAGGCCGTTCTTCTTTGCTGCCATCGGGGGCCGACTCTCACAGGAGAACTTCTCCGTGCTCTCTGTTGGAGCACAGGAGATAGAATCACAGAATCACCAGGTTGGAGAAGACCCACGGGATCATCAAGTCCAACCATTCTCATCAATCACTAACCCATGTCCCTCAACACCTCGTCCACCCATCCCTTAAACGCCTCCAGGGAAGGTGACTCAACTCCCTCCCTGGGCAGCCTCTGCCACTGCCCAATGACCCTTTCCATGAAATATTTTTTCATAATGTCCAGCCTGAACCTCCCCTGGTGGAGCTTGAGGCCATTCCCTCTCGTCCTGTCCCCTGTCCCTTGGGAGAAGAGCCCAGCTCCCTCCTCTCCACAACCTCCTCTCAGGGAGTTGCAGAGAGCAATGAGCTCTCCCCTCAGCCTCCTCTTCTCCAGGCTGAACCCCCCCAGCTCTCTCAGACACTCCTCATAAGGCCTGTTCTCCAGCCCCCTCACCAGCTCCAGTGTGGACAAGGGGCTGGAAGGGGACCCCGTGTCCCAGGGCACCCTGTCCCCAAGCTGCTCTGTACCCCTTGGGGATCCTCAACACGTGGGTGGCTGGGGCCTGAGCTCCATCCCACCCACCTGAAACCACCATGGCCATGACCAGGTCGGCGTGGCTGGAGCGGGAGCTGATGATGTGCTGCTGGATAAGGAACTGGGCCACCTCCACGATGTTGTTGAAGGAGCGTTTGAGGATCTTCTCGGCCCAGTCGCAGGTCAGGGCGCAGGCTGCCTCCATCACCTCGCTGCCGTAGGACTGCACCAGGTCCGTCAGCTCCGACTGCTGCTGGTGGGAGAAGCCGTGAGCCCCCATGGCCCAGGACAGGACGTCCCAGATGCGAACAGGACCTAATCCCGACATCCCAGCAAGTCCTTATCCACTCATGGAACAGAGCAGAGCCTGCTCCCAAAGAGGGCAACCCACCACTCCTTCCCTTCGTTAGATCTAATGAGCAAGGAGGTTCGTTGCCCCACCAAAAGAACCAGCGAAAGCCAAGCCATGGAGGCCACCAAGACTTACGGTCTCTGTCACTTTGAGGTCCAGGCTGGGCAGGGGTGGCAAGCTGACCACTGTCTTTGTCCGGATCCCGCTGTAGCAGTACGTTCGGCAGGGTTAAGGTGCTTCACTGTCTGACGGTCGCAGCCGCGAGAGGTCACAGCTCAAAGGGACGTGGCTGCGGGGCCAGTGCCGTACTCGTCCTGGGGTGGGACAGCAGCCAGCCCTCGACTCGCCACAAGCTCCCGGCTGCCCCGAGTGCACGGGGCAACTCCAAGCCACTCTCAAACAACCAAGCTGAACCTTCTGGAGCTGAAAAAAAGAGTACCTAGACCCTCATGGAAGCTACAAAATCCCCCATGCGCACAGACTTATAAATGGGAAAACTGGAAAAGTGGCACTCTCACCACTGGTCCCACCAGCTCCTGGTGCTCCCCTGCCAGCCTGGCACACACAAGGATATTTGGACTGTCCTCGGCCTCCCAGCCGTCGGGCTTTGATGTTTGGGAAGATCTCGCGGATGATCTTGCCGAAGTTAGAGGTGCTCAGAGGGCGGCAGCAGAGGCTATCACAGTATCGCCTGCCGGGAGACCACAAGGTAAAGCCACGGAGCCCTTCTTGCCTCCACATGCAGCCGCTTCTCCCCGCTGATGTAGCTCGTTTTGGGAACCCAAGGTTGGGCCAAACTGCTCCCAAAAACCCCAGCCTTTCGCTGCCCTCTGAACCAACCTCCCCACCGCTTTGCTGGACAAGATCGGCCCCGGAGGGAGGCTCCTTGCACCAGGCTGGCCCCCGCGCTCACTTGTAGGCGTCATAGACGTCCTGCTTGGGCAGGCAGGTGTCCGTGTGCTCCTCCAGGTGGTTCCGGATCCAGCTGCACGTGTGCATATACTCGGCTGTGTTTAGCGAGCTGAGGTCCAGGCTACTGCTGCTCCCAGGGGAGCCCGGGTATGATGTTTAATTAGTGTAAAAGCAGCACAAGGAGGAGAGGAGAAGGCAGAGCCATGCCATCTCCCCCCAGACTCTTGCAGTCTGTGTCCCCACCAGCCCCAGCTCTCCCAGCTGTGGCCCCAGCACGCTCTGGCACCCACCTCTTCTCCCCGAGACTTGGCCCTGACGGTAGCTGGAGGTAGAGGTAGAGCTTTTCGCTGTCGGAGAACTTCTGCACATCTTGCTATGGTCAAAGGGTCCATGGGGAAACGGACCAGAGACAAAGAAACGTTATGGATCCAACACGGGGAAGAGCTGATGCCAGCAGCACTCTTGTCACACTCCTAACAGCACTGATTGATGCGGCACTGAAACTGGAGCAGCTTCTTGAGTGTGAACACAGCCTGCGTGCAAGGGAACTGGGTAACGCAGTCATGGGGATGGGAAAGAGCATCCCGCACCGCGCTGGGAGTGGGGGCATCCCCTGGGTGAGGAGATCAGGGATCCCTCCGGCTATGCCCTGCAGCCAGATCCTGATCCAGTGGGAAGCAGGATCAGGCAAACCCCTGGGTTCAATTTCCAGCAGGAGCCCCAGGGAGAGGGGTCGAAGTGTCGTTCCCACACCCTCGGCACAACGTGCTGTGGAGACACTCACCAGGATAGCGTCGACTTTGCTCTGCACGGATTTGCTGTGTGGGACAGAGACAAAAGCAGTTATCACAGACCAGAGCGGCACCCAGAGCACCTGCAAGCTGCTCCATCCCCTGCCAGAGCTGCTGCCAGGGGCTCCCAAGGATGGCATCATCCCTATGCTTTTCCGGACCCCACACGGGCACCCTGGCATGAGAGGTGATGCCAAGATCAGGACACCAGAGCACGGAGAGCCAAAAGCTGCCTGCACCCAGGGGTGAGTGCAGCCCGTTCTCCCCACACTCAGGGCTTCCCTGTGCACCCGCCATCCCGCCCCAGAGCTGTGTGCTCAACCCTAGCCCAGGGAGAGAAGAGCAGGCAGAAAACCACATCCCACCGGGTTGCTGCAGACAAATCCGTGCAACCATAGAATCATGGAATTACTGAGGTTGGAAAAGCCCTCCAAGCCCATTCAGTTCAACTGCCAGCCCAACTCCACCATGGGACTGAACCCTGTCCCCAAGTGCCACGGTCACAAGGTCTGTGAACCTCTCCAGGGATGGGGACGCCCGCACTGCCCTGGGCAGCCTCTGCCAGGGCTTCACCCCCCTGTCAGTAAAGATGTTGTTCCCAATGTCCAATCTAAACCTCCCCTGGCACAACTTGAAGCCATTTCTTTTTGTCCCATCCCTTGTTCCTTGGGAGCAGAGCCCAACTCCCGCTTGGCTCCAGGCTCCTTCTGGGAGCTGCGCAGAGCGATGAGCTCTCCCCTCAGCCTCCTCTTCTCCAGACTAAACAGCCCCAGGGCCCTCACTGCTCCCAGAACCCCTGGACTCCAGACCCTTCTCAGCTCCATTCCCCTTCTCTAGGGGCGCTCCAGCCCCTCAACATCCTTCTTGTACTGAGGGGCCCAAAATTACGAAGCCCTGAGTTGCTTTTGCATGCCAAAAGTGGCAGTGTGGGGCTGTGCTCCGTGTACGGCACAAAGCAGGGGCCTGAGCCTGTGCCGCTCCACAGCACCAACGTAAGAATCAAGGAATGGTTTGGGTTGGAAGGGACCTCAAAGCCCATCCAGTCCCTCCCCTGCCGTGAGCAGGGACACTTCCCACGGGATCAGGGGGCTCCAAGCCCCATCCAACCTGGCCTTGAACAGGGAGGAACCCTGAATCTGCCAGGGATGTGGCGAGAAGCTGCAACGTTTATCCCTTTCGGGCTGCAAATTAATTAGCCTTGTTAAATTAACCCAGGTTTGGCAGCGCTCAGATGAAGTGGAAAGGCATGCGGTGCCCTTACGTGATGGTGCTCCGCAGCTCCTGCAGCAGCGTGCTCGACTCGGCCGCGCTGCCCCGTGAGCCGCTGGGTGACAAACTTCCCTTTCTGGTGGCTTGGGCGCTGAGCTCCTCATCAGCCATGGCATCTGGTTCCTGTTGTGTGGCGAAAAATAAATATTCAGCTGAAGAGAAGGGAAGAAAACTTCTTCAGAGCCACAGAGCCCCATTGGACAACGGCGGCAGTGATGTCCAGCTGTGTGCCCCCAGCCTACGCTCGGTGAGAGACTGTGGAGCCTGCTGCACCCTGAACTCATCCGTCCTCAGCCCTGTCCATCCTGCAGGGGTGGGAAGGCAGGGATATCAGCGGGACCCGAGCCACCCCTGGATGTGGAAGTGGCCACAGAGGTCCCAGGAGGGCATCTCCAGCCGCAGAGATTGAAATGGCTCCGGACACCCCATTCCAAGCAGGGAAACGGGATGCTGGAGGCACTGGGGAGCGTCCCCAGGAGGGGACCAGGACCCCTGGGGGCTTGGTGTGTCCAGGGCTGGGAATGTTGAGGGGTCAGGGCAGTCCTGAGGGTCCAATATGGGAATTCCAGGGCACGAAGAGAGCAAAATAGGGGTGCTGGGGGCACTGCAGAGTGTCCTCTGGAAGGGACCAGGACCCGTGGGGGCTTGATGTGTCCAGGGCTGGGAATGTTGAGGAGTCAGGGCAGTCCTGAGGGTCCAGGATGGGAATTGCAGGGCATGGAGCGAGCAGGAGATCGATGAGAATGCTGAGGGGAGACGACAGTCCCGAGAGTCCAGGATGGGAATTCCAGGGCACAAAAAAAGCAGAACAGGGGTGCTGGGGGCACAGGAGAGTGTCCCCTGGAGGGGACCAGGACCCCTGAGGGCTTGGTGTGTCCAGGGCTGGGAATGTGGAGGGGACAGGGCAGTCCTGAGGGTCCAGGATGGGAATTCCAGGGCATGAAGAAAGCAAAATAGGGGTGCTGGGGGCACTGCAGAGTGTCCTCTGGAGGGGACCAGGACCCGTGGGGGCTTGGTGTGTCCAGGGCTGGGAATGTTGAGGGGACAGGGCAGTCCTGAGGGTCCAGGATGGGAATTCCAGGGCATGGAGAGAGCAGGAGAGGGATGAGAATGCTGAGGGGAGACGACAGTCCCGAGAGTCCAGGATGGGAATTCCAGGGCACAAAAAAAGCAGAACAGGGGTGCTGGGGGCACAGGAGAGTGTCCCCTGGAGGGGACCAGGACCCCTGAGGGCTTGGTGTGTCCAGGGCTGGGAATGTGGAGGGGACAGGGCAGTCCTGAGGGTCCAGGATGGGAATTCCAGGGCATGGAGAGAGTAGAAGAGGGATGAGAATGCTGAGGGGAAAGGATAGTCCTGAGGGTCCAGGATGGGAATTCCAGGGCACGAAGAGAGCAAAATAGGGGTGCTGGGGGCACTGCAGAGTGTCCCCTGGAGGGGACCAGGACCCCTGGGGGCTTGGTGTGTCCAGGGCTGGGAATGCTGAGGGGACTGGGGAGTCTTGAGGGTCTAGGATGGGAATTCCAGGGCATGGAGAGAGTAGAAGAGGGATGAGAATGTGGAGGGGACAGGGCAGTCCTGAGGGTCCAGGATGGGAATTCCAGGGCACGGAGAGAGCAGAAGGATGATGGGGGCAGGAGGGCAGGAGCCAGGGCTTGGGGACAGGGAGAAGGGGAGGGCAGGACCTCAGGGTGTGAGGACAGGGCTAGCGAGAGGGCAGGAAGGCGGGACACGGGGACAGGAACACACAGAGTTTTGAGAACAGGGACAGCGGGACGGCAAGGACTGAGGGCTTGGGGACAGGGACAGCGGGAGGGCAGGGCCCCAGGACACGGGGACAGGGACCCAGGACACGGGGACAGCGACTGCGGGACACGGGGACGCGGACACCGGCCCCCTCGCCCCGCCCCCACCCCGGGGGCCCCGCTCGCCTCGTGCCGGGCCGGTTCGGGCCGGTTCGGGCCGGTTCGGGGCCGCGCTCGCCACGTGCCGCTGCCCCGCGCGCAACAGGAACCGAAAGCAGCGAGCCCCGCCGGACCCCGCCGCGGGGGCTCGTTCTTTTTTTTCTGATTGGCTGCGGCGGCGCCGCTCTGCCCGGATACCGCGCGCTGCTCGAGCGCGATTGGCTTGCGCCGGGCGTCCTACCCGGATACAAGCGGGGAGCGGCTGAAGTCTGCCTGGCAACGGCTGCTGATTGGTGGGGAGGGAGGGGCAGCGCCGGCAGTCGCCGAGCTCCGGGCGAGGGGTGGGTGTGCGAGGTGTGTGTTCAACGGGGGGGGGGGAGTGCAAGGGGGTAAAGGGCCTGCGTGCAACGTCTGTGCAACGGGCGTGTGCAAAGGGTGTGCGTGCGAGGGGTGTGTGCAATGTGTGCGCGTGCAAGGTAAGTGCAACAGGTGTATGTGCAAGGGGTGTGCGTGCAAGGCGTGTGCAGCAGGTGTGAGTGCAACTGGTGTGTGTGCGAGGGGTGTGTGTGCAAGGCATGTGCAACAGGTGTAGGTGCAACAGGTGTGAGTGCAAGGCGTGTGCATGCAAGGTGAGTGCAACAGGTGTGTGTGCAAGGGGTGTGCGTGCAAGGCGTGTGCAACAGGTGTGAGTGCAACAGGTGTGAGTGCAAGGGGTGTGTGTACAAGAGGTGTGCATGCAAGGGGTGTGTGTGCAAGGCGTGTGCAACAGGTGTGAGTGCAACAGATGTGAGTGCAACAGGTGTGTGTGCAAGGTGTGCACATGGAAGAGGTGTGTGCAGTGTGTGTGCAATGTGTGCGCATGCAAGGTGTGAGTGCAACAGCTGTATGTGCAAGGGGTGTGCGTGCAAGGTGTGCACATGCAAGGTGTGAGTGTAACAGGTGTGTGTGTAAGGCGTGTGCAACAGGTGTATGTGCAAGGGGTGTGTGTGCAACAGGTGTATGTGCAAGGGATGTATGCGCAAGTGGTGTGTGTGCAAGGTTTGTGCAACAGGTGTATGTGCAAGGGGTGTATGCGCAAGTGGTGTGTGTGCAAGGTTTGTGCAACAGGTGTATGTGCAAGGGGTGTATGCGCAAGTGGTGTGTGTGCAAGGTTTGTGCAAAGGTGTATGTGCAAGGGGTGTGCGTGCAAGGTGTGTGCAACAGGTGTGTGTGCAACGTGTGCATGCAAGAGGCGTGTGCAACAGGTGTGAGTGCAACAGGGGTATGCGCACGGGGTGTGCGTGCAAGGTGTGTGCATGCAGGAGGTGTGTGCAAGGGTTTGTGTGCAAGGGTTTGCGTGCAAGGGGCGTGTGCAGTAGGTGTGTGTGCAAGGTGTGCGTGTGTGCGTGCAAGAGGGGTGTGCAACAGTTGTGTGTGCGTGGTTTGTGCGTTCAAGAGGCGTGTGCAAGGTGTGCATACAGGGGGTGTGTGTAGTGGGTGTGTACAAGTTGTGTGCAACGAGTGTGCGCTCAGCATGTGTGCGACAAGCGTGTGCAAGGCGTATGTGCAAAAGGTGCGCGTGCAAGGTGTGTCCGTGCCAGCCGCAGGTTCCCATCCAGGCTTGCTCCTTTGGGACCAAGTGCTCGGTGCTGGCTCCTGGAAACACTCAAAAAGCAGGATTCGAGGCGCAGGAGCTGCAGAGGGCGGCAACCCCTCTATTTATTCCAGCACATGCGGGGGGCACGGATCACCAGTGGCAAACTGGGGGCACTGGGATGTTGGGCTGCTGGGATTTATAGACACTGGGGGGTTTGGGCTCTAGGATGCTGGAGTGCTGCGATTTCGGGTGCTGGGATGCTGGGGAGCTGGGATACTGGGGTGCTAGGATTTTTGGGTGCTGGGCTCTTGGGGGGCTGGGATTTATAGGCACTGGGGGGGTTGGGCTCTGGGATGCTGAGGTGCTAGAATTTTTGGGATGCTGGGGAGCTGGGATGCCGGAGTGCAGGATTTTTGGGTGCTTGGACGTTGGTGTGCTAGGATTTTTGGGTGCTGGGATGCTGGGGTGCAGGATTTTTGGGTGCTGGGGTGCTGACACATTGAAGCGTTGGGATGCTGGGGCACTGGGAGGTTGGAGCAACTGGGATGTTGAGGTGCTGGGAGGCTGGGGCACTGGGATTTTTTGAGTGCTGGGATTTTTGGGCGTTGGGATGCTGGGGTGCTGGGACTTTTGGGTGCTGGGATGTTGGGGAGCTGGGATTTATAGGCACTGGGGGGGTTGGGGTGTGGAGATGTTGGAGTGCTGGGTTGCTGGGGTGCTAGGATTTTTGGGTGCTGGAATGTTGAGCTGGGATGCTAGGGTGCTAGGATTTTTGGGTGCTGGAATGTTGAGCTGGGATGCTAGGGTGCTAGGATTTTTGGGAGCTGGAATGTTGAGCTGGGATGCTAGGGTGCTAGGATTTTTGGGTGCTGGGGTGTTGGGGAGCTGGGATGCTGGGGTGCTGGGATACTGGGGTGCTAGGATTTTTGGGTGCTGGGATGTTGGGGAGCTGGGTTGCTGGGGTGCGTGAATGTTGGGGAGTTGGGATGCTGGGGTGCTAGGATTTTTGGGTTCTGGGATGTTGGGGAGTTGGGATGCTGGGTCATGGAGCAGCCGAAGGACCTAGACCCAGATGTCAGAGGTGCAGTCCCCTCCTGGGTACCGAATCTCATGTGCCAGGCAGGGCCCATCCGGCTCCATCCCAAAATCCACCAGGAAGCTCTCGTTAACGGCCAGGCCACCCCGCTCCGTGTCCACGTCCAGCTGGAGCATGACAGAGCCCTCCCTGCGGAGCAGTGAGGGTGGGAGGCTGAGGTAGCGGGGATCTTGCCTCCAGGAGCTGCTGAAATCCCACTGCTGAGCTCTAGGATCCCACCATCATCATCCTCGTTATCCAAGTGTCCATACCTGATGAGGTCGGGATAGAACTGCCTGTCCCAGGCGCTGTAGAGCGAGGTGGTAACATAGAGCCGCTTCCCATCCAAGCTGAGCTGGATCATCTGGGGTCCCCCCGGCACCCTCTTCCCCTGAGAGCAGGAGCAGCCGCGCTGCTGGATGGTGCGGGACCGGGGACGCCTCCGCATCCCTCGGACCCACGATGCAGGTGCCGTCTCCATCCCAGGGGATGTGATGGAGCAGAACCGCAGGGACGCGCTCCATCGCATTCCCACTGCTGCCCAGGCTGGGATTCCCTGGAGATGGCTAATCTCACCTTGATGGAGAACGGCTCCGGCTGGCTCT
This sequence comes from Clamator glandarius, assembly GCA_033459285.1. Lineage (NCBI taxonomy): Eukaryota > Metazoa > Chordata > Aves > Cuculiformes > Cuculidae > Clamator > Clamator glandarius. The sequence continues at coordinate 123,346 of JAUNZM010001420.1, forward strand.
GCAGCTCCTCATCTCTGCAGACGGTGACAGGGCCACCCTTGGAGATGCTGCCACCCACAAAGACCTGGAGGAAACCAAAGACATGGGTGGCTGAGAAGGTGAGGATGTGGCTGATCCCACCATCCCCGGGAGATGGAAGGAAAGCACCGGGATGTGCCTGGACTCTGCTTCTGCCTCACCTGTCCCACCAGCCGGGGCTTGCGGGTGTTGGAGATGTCGTACTGGCGGATGTCTCCATGCAACCAGTTGCTGAAGTAGAGGAACCGGTCGTCCAGTGAGATGAGAATGTCTGTGATGAAGCCTTGGGGAGGGGACAGCAGAGCTGCACCAGCCTGCAGCAGCACCACAGCAGGCGGAGAAGCCGAGGAATCCCTCGACACCCGATCCAGGGTTGGCACTGACCTGGCATGTCTGGTAGGAGCCACCCCTCCACCTTCTTGCTGGGAACCTGGATCACCTTCTCGGCTGCCCAGTCACCTTGCTGTGTGTGGGGAGAGGCAGGACAGAGCACGGCCCCGAGGGGCTCAGCATGCGTGGCGGAAGCAGGATGAATCCGAATCATAGAATCATGGGGTCATTAAGGTTGCAAAAGACTTCCAAGATCATCAAGTGCAACCATCAACCCCACCGTGCTGACGGAACCTCATCCAGAAGTGCTACACCTACATGGTTTGTGAACCTCCCCAGGGATGGGGACTCCCGCAGGCCCTGGGCACCCTCTCCCAGGGCTTCACCACCCTGTCAGTGAAGAAAATTTCCCTAATATCCAGTTTAAAGTTCCCCATGCTCCCCTCTGGCCTCCAGGGCTGTAGTTTGGCTGCTTTTCCAGGCATCTCTGGCTCTGCAGCACCATGGGAAGTTGGGATCTGGGGTGGGAGGGAGGGCTCCAGGGCCAAACCCGTGTCTAATTTAAGATCTAGATGAGCTGGTTTGGTGAAAGACGTTCTCTCTCCTCACTCAGTTCATGATTACACACAACAGCCACCGAGAACATTGCTTGAGCTGTTGTAAAGCCACAACAAAGGGGTAAATAAATCTTTAAAATGAAGTCATTTCAGCCTCAGTGCTGCCAGTCGGAACAAGTCTGCTGCTGAGGTTAAACCCCAAGCTGCTTGTGTGGATGAGGAGCAGCAGCTGCACGGGACGGGGAGGGATGCTGCGAGGAGGGATGCTGGAAGGAGGGATGCTGGAAGGAGGGATGCTGGAAGGAGTGATGCTGCGAGGAAGGAAGCTGGAAGGAAGGATGCTGCGAGGAGGGATGCTGCGAGGAAGGATGCTGGAAGGAGGGATGCTGGAAGGAGGGATGCTGCGAGGAGGGATGCTGGAAGGAGGGATGCTGTGAGGAAGGATGCTGCGAGGAGTGATGCTGCAAGGAGGGATGCTGCAAGGAGGGATGCTGGAAGGAGTGATGCTGCGAGGAAGGATGCTGGAAGGAAGGATGCTGGAAGGAGGGATGCTGCGAGGAGGGATGCTGCAAGGAAGGATGCTGGAAGGAAGGATGCTGGAAGGAGGGATGCTGGAAGGAGGGGTGCTGGAAGGAAGGATGCTGGAAGGAGGGATGCAGCGAGGAGGGATGCTGCAAGGAGGGATGCTGGAAGGAGGGATGCTGCGAGGAGGGATGCTGGAAGGAGGGATGCTGGAAGGAAGGATGCTGGAAGGAGGGATGCAGCGAGGAGGGATGCTGCAAGGAGGGATGCAGCGAGGAGGGATGCAGCGAGGAGGGATGCTGCAAGGAGGGATGCTGGAAGGAGGGATGCTGTGAGGAGGGATGCTGGAAGGAGGGATGCTGGAAGGAGGGATGCAGCGAGGAGGGATGCTGCAAGGAGGGATGCTGGAAGGAGGGATGCTGTGAGGAGGGATGCTGCAAGGAGGGATGCTGGAAGGAGGGATGCTGTGAGGAGGGATGCTGCAAGGAGGGATGCTGGAAGGAGGGATGCTGTGAGGAGGGATGCTGGAAGGAGGGATGCTGGAAGGAGGGATGCTGTGAGGAGGGATGCTGTGAGGAGGGATGCTGTGAGGAGGGATGCTGGAAGGAGGGATGCAGCGAGGAGGGATGCAGCGAGGAGGGATGCTGCAAGGAAGGATGCTGGAAGGAAGGATGCTGGAAGGAGGGATGCTGGAAGGAGGGGTGCTGGAAGGAAGGATGCTGGAAGGAGGGATGCAGCGAGGAGGGATGCTGCAAGGAGGGATGCTGGAAGGAGGGATGCTGTGAGGAGGGATGCTGGAAGGAGGGATGCTGGAAGGAGGGATGCAGCGAGGAGGGATGCTGCAAGGAGGGATGCTGGAAGGAGGGATGCTGCGAGGAGGGATGCTGCAAGGAGGGATGCTGGAAGGAGGGATGCTGTGAGGAGGGATGCTGCAAGGAGGGATGCTGCAAGGAGGGATGCTGTGAGGAGGGATGCTGGAAGGAGGGATGCTGGAAGGAGGGATGCTGTGAGGAGGGATGCTGTGAGGAGGGATGCTGCAAGGAGGGATGTTGGAAGGAGGGATGCAGCGAGGAGGGATGCAGCGAGGAGGGATGCTGCAAGGAGGGATGCTGTGAGGAGGGATGCTGCAAGGAGGGATGCTGGAAGGAGGGATGCAGCGAGGAGGGATGCAGCGAGGAGGGATGCTGCAAGGAGGGATGCTGTGAGGAGGGATGCTGCAAGGAGGGATGCTGTGAGGAGGGATGCTGGAAGGAGGGATGCTGCAAGGAGGGATGCTGGAAGGAGGGATGCTGCGAGGAGGGATGCTGGAAGGAGGGATGCTGCGAGGAGGGATGCTGCGAGGAGGGATGCTGCGAGGAGGGATGCTGGAAGGAGGGATGCTGCAAGGAGGGATGCTGCAAGGAGGGATGCTGCAAGGAGGGATGCTGCGAGGAGGGATGCTGCAAGGAGGGATGCTGCAAGGAGGGATGCTGCAATGAAGGATGCTGGAAGGAAGGATGCTGGAAGGAAGGATGCTGCAAGTGCCGTGTGGCTCGGTGAGCCCAGGACCAGCCCTAGGATCTCATACCTTTTTATGGCTTTAAACTGCATTATGGGGTCAAAGTGTCTTAAGACAAAGAGTTATGGACACGCCTGTTCTCTGCCCCAGTGCATTTTTTGTGTTCTCAAGCTTTGCAGACTCTTTCTGACCATCTCGAGGTGCAAGGACGGTCTCAATTTGTGCCTGGTTCTTGAAGGCTGCAATGCATGAGGAACCCACCATATCCTCGATATGGCTGTTGCTACGAAGGGCTTTTCACATATGACACAAGGGTGTGAGCTACTAAAGCCAGGCAGGAGGAATCTGAGCGGTGGGAATACGGCTGGACAGTCACTTAGCTGTTATACACACTTCTTGTTTCCCAGTGTACAGTTCAGAAAATTAAAACAAAGCCCCACCCTGGGAAAATCCCATCCTTAGTCAAAGCACCACTCTTACTGCTCCACCCCATACTTACTCACTTCCCAACCCATCAGCTCCTAGAATCCCTTTCCCTTGCTCCAAAATATGGTGCCTAAATTTGATGTGCTTGGAGTTTATGGGCTACATTTACTTGCCTTTAAAAAATTTGGAGAGATTTAATTGTGTGTGTTATAGGCCATATCGAAACCCACAAAAATATTTTAAGTAGTGATTTGAAATTTTCTTTGATGAGAGTGATTGGGGCAGGGAATAACATGCAGTAAAAAAGGGGGAAAATGTAATAAACAGGCCCTATGCCTTGTTCAGGATCTCTGTATCTGGCTGGAAAGCTGCCCGGAGGAGAAGGACCTGGGGGTGTTGGTTGGACAGGAGCCAGCAGGGGCCCAGGGGGCCAAGAAGGCCAAGGGCATCTTGGCTTGGAGCAGCCACGGCGTGGCCAGCAGGGCCAGGGAGGTTCTTCTCCCTCTGGACTCGGCCCTGGGGAGACCGCTCCTCGAATCCTGGGGTCAGTTCTGGTTCCTCCCCACCAGAAGGATGTTGAGGCTCTGGAGCGAGTGCAGAGAAGAGCAACGAAGCTGGGGAGGGGGCTGGAGAAGAAGAGGAGCGGCTGAGAGAGCTGGGGGGGTTCAGCCTGGAGAAGAGGAGGCTGAGGGGAGAGCTCATTGCTCTCTGCAACTCCCTGAGAGGAGGTTGTGGAGAGGAGGGAGCTGGGCTCTTCTCCCAAGGGACAGGGGACAGGACGAGAGGGAATGGCCTCAAGCTCCACCAGGGGAGGGTCAGGCTGGACATGAGTTAAATTTTTTTCTTGGAAAGGGTGATTGGTCCCTGGCAGAGGCTGCCCAGGGAGCGGGTTGAGTCCCCTTCCCTGGAGGGGTTTAAGGGACGAGTGGACGAGGTGCTGAGGGACATGGATTAGTGATTGATGGGAATGGTTGGACTCCATGATCCGGTGCATCTTTTCCAATCTGGTGATTCTATGATGCTGTGATATCATTTTACTCTGCTTCTCCTTGTCATGGGCCATCTGGCTATCCAAGCTGGCCTGGGAGGAGCTGAGGTGACAGTCATAGATAGAAAGTACAGGCAACAATTCTGGATGACCAGGTTGGCACCTGCCAAGCAGTAGAACCTACTGCTTGGGAAATGTGGCAGCTCCCACCTTTCCCTCTGCCCTGGGAGTCGTTAGAGGCCCATCCAAGGCAGACCTTTCCCCCTGCAGGGAGGACAGAGAGAAGGTAGGATGGTAGAATCATAGAGCAGAATCACAGAATACCTGGGTCTTGTAGAAGCGGTGGATGGCGCTGCTGATGGTGCAGCCCACGAAGCCCTCGGCGGCGTCGGGGTTGTGGAGGAAGCGGATCTCCAGGGGCGCCGCGTCCTCCCCTACATCAATGGCCTGGATGTAGGTGCGGGTGGTCCAGTCCCACACATTGAGGCGGCTGCCGTAACGCCCTGGGAAAGGGAATAGGAGGCGATGCTGTGGGGAGCAGGGGCTCAAGCAGATCTGCTACGCCTGCAGATGAGTCCCCAGCCGCGTTAACTCCCCACAGGGACAAAGCCACAATCCCTCCCCAGCACGTGCTGGTTGCATTGGACCTCGGCAAAAGGTGCCCAGCATCCAGCAGGGACCATCTCACCAGGACTAGGCTGGGAAGACCTTTGAGGGGGAGCTGGGCTGAGGTGGAGCTTCACCCTTCATCCCTATGGCCAGAATCCAAGGGGAGACCTCATTGCTCTCTCCACCTCCCTGAGAGGAGGTTGTGGAGAGGAGGGAGCTGGGCTCTTCTCTCAAGGGACAGGGGACAGGACGAGAGGGAATGGCCTCAAGCTCCACCAGGGGAGGTTCAGGCTGGACATCAGGAAAAAAAATTTCATGGAAAGGGTGATTGGTCCCTGGCAGAGGCTGCCCAGGGAGGGAGTTGAGTCCCTTTCCCTGGAGGGGTTTAAGGAATGGTTGGACTCGATGATCCAGTGGGTCTTTTCCAACCTGGTGACTCTATGATTCAACCCCACACACAGCTCGGCAGAGCTTTTGTAGACTTTCTTGGGTTAAACTTCTGATGTTTGCATCTAAAGTGTGTTTGCAGTAAAAGGGCTGAGCTTCTCTTTTATAAACCCATGAGATCTCTGTTAACTGGTGTGGAACTTGTTTTACAAATAAACTGTCTTGGACAGATTTAGAACCGTGGAATCAGGGAATGGCTTGTGTTGGAAGGAGCCTTAAAGCCCACCCAGTTTCACACCCTTGCCATGAGCAGGGACACCTCCCACTGGATCTGGTTGCTCAAAACCCCATCCAACCTGGCCTTGAACCCCTCCAGGGATGGGGCAGCCACCCCTGCTCTGGGCAACCTGGGCCAGGACCTCCCCACCCTCACAGCAAAACATTTCTTCCTAAGATCTCATCTATACCTGTTAGAAGGCAGCTCTCGCCACCAACAGAAGCGAGCTGAAATTCATCCTTCTCACAGTCCCACTAAGCACCACTCTCCTGGAGCACTTCAGCTATGTTTTTCTCACCTTTTTTCAGATCCTTGGGGTCAAACCCGTACCCCAGGCACCTCGGGATTCCCCATTCTGTGCTGATCAGGACGTTATGACGTGGCTGGTACCAGAAGTCATAGCCCATTGGGGGGACCTTGTCTCCTTTCTCCCAGTTTCCCTTGATCTCAAATGTCTCCCCGTCCAGCAGGATGAAACCACCTGATGCAGAGACAAAACCTCATGGGTAGTGAAGAGATCATCCTGGTTAGCAGTTTGCGTGATATAAAAGAAGCAGTGGCAGATGAACCTGCTGAGACCAGGCTGTGCAATGGGCAGGGAGACCTGGACACATCTTCCAGGGCAGCTTGGGATGTGGGGACCCTTCCTGCTGCCCCAGGACCCACTCCCTGGGGAACTGGAGGGGACGGGGGTACCTTTCCCGCTGCCGGATGGGTCTCCCAGGGTGCTGATCATGACTTCTCCGCTGCCCAGGCAGTGGGAGGTGTGGGGGAAGCCTAGGTTGCACTTCCAGAAGATGTCTTCTGAGTTGACAACCTGCCGGGAGACCACAGGCACCGGAACATCATCCATGCCTGGCGAGCAGGGTGCTGGCTGCGGCGCTGAGCTGTGGTGCATCTCTGCAGCTCCTGCTGGAGCTCAGGAGAAGATTTACTGAGCAGCCAGAGGGGCTGGGGGAGAACAGCCCCACGTGCCGGCACATGGGGAGGCTGTGGTGCACCCCAAGAGGCTGCAGTGAGGCAGCCGCATGCAGGCAGTGTGCCCTGCTCCCCTCCTGTGTGGATCTAGATGGAAAACTCATAGAATTGTTTGGTTGGAAATGACCTTGGAGATCATCGAGTTCCACCACACCTGTCCACTACTGAACCATCCCTGAGCACCTCAATTACCTGACTTTTAAACCCCTCCAGGGATGGGGACTCCACCACTGCCCTGGGCAGTTCCTGACAGGGTTTCACCACTCTTTCAGTAAAGGAATTTTTACCAATATCCAAGCTAAAACTCCCCTGGAGCAACTTGAGACCATCTTGTCTCATCCCATCACTTGTTCCTTGGGAGAAGAAGCCAACAACCACCTTCCCACAACGTCCTTTCAGGGACCTGGAGGGAGTGATGAGGTCTCCCCTCAGCCTCCAGTTCTCCTTGTTGATTTTTGCACATCAGAAGTAGAAGGACTAACACCCACAGCCCTCCTGCACTGTCACCCAGCCACCCAGGTCCCACTAAGCTCTGAAATACACCCCAAAGCTTTTATTTTGGAGCTGTAACCATGCCAGAAGCCACGATCCCTATTGTTTAGTCTTTAACACCTTCACCGTACCTTGAAAAGCCTGGGGGCTCGCAGGTCAGTTCCCACATCCACCACGTAGATGCGGGAGGAGATGAAGCTGGGGAGGATCAGGCGGTTGCGCTTCTTGGAGGTGTCCCCAAAGCAGCTGCTGCAGGTGTTCCAGCCCGAGTGGTGCAGCTCATCCCCGACGTTGGGCATGGGCAGGCGGTGGATCACCTGCAATGTCCCAGCCCTGCTCATGATGCTCATAGAATCACGGAATCACCAGTTTGGAAAAGACCCACCGGATCATCGAGTCCAACCATTTCCATCAATCACTAACCCATGTCCCTCAGCACCTCATCCACCCATCCCTTAAACCCCTCCAGGGAAGGGGACTCAACCCCCTCCCTGGGCAGCCTCTGACAGTGCTCAATGACTCTTTCTGTGAAAATTTTTTTCCTAATGTCCAGCCTGAACCTCCCCTGGTGGAGCTTGAGGCCATTCCCTCTGCCAAGGGTGGGATTGTGGGCAGCTGGGAGCTCAGGGCAGTGCTGACTCCTCCACAGGGTCAGGATGCCTTGAGCAAGCCCTGCACTGGGAAGCGATGGTGATCCTGTGTGCTAAGAATGGAATAAGAACTGGATTTCATAGAATAACAGAATGGTTTATGTTGGAAGGGACCTCAAAGTCCATCCAGTCCCACCCCTGTCCTGGGCAGGGACACCTCCCACTGATCAGGAGCTCCAAGCCTCATCCAACCTGTCCTTGAACCCCTCCAGGGATGGAGCAACCTGGGCCAGGGCCTCCCAAACCTCACAATGAAGAATTTCTCCCTAAGATCTCATCTCGATCTCCCTTCTTTCAGCTCAAAACCATTTCCCTCATCCTCTCCAAGCCCTCTCTGATCAAGAGCCCCCTCCCCAGCTTTCCTGGAGACCCTTTCAGCACTGGTAGCACAGGAAGACTTGGAGTCTTCAGAAGCAGCAGGCAGGGATCAGCTCTTAGTGCTCAGTAAGCAGTCTCGGGTACTGTGAGGGACAAGCCCTGAGCTGCTTTCCAGGCCACTTAGGAACCCAGAGAAAGTGTTCAGTACCTGGCAATAGTGCAGAGATTTGGGGTCGACATCCACTGTGGCCAGGAAGTCAGGTTTGTTCCTCCCAGTGTTCCTGTAGATGCAGGGAACATACACAATCTCCTCCCGGGGACCTTTCAGTAGAAACATTGCAGGAGCATTAGCAGAAACCAAATTTAACAGAAAAGAAAACTTGTAGGAGTCCCTGGCCAGCCTGGATCTCCCTCCCAGGAGCCGCTTTGTTCCCCTTTATGTATGGGACCTCCGTGTTCCTGTTGTACCAGAGCACCCAGGGGGGCTCTGTCTGAAGGGGGCTGCCCTGTGGGGAGCTGGACTTGTTTGGATCCCTTGCCCTAGGAGGGTATTTCTGGACCTCAGGGTCCCTAAGGAAGCCCTTCCCTTTGGGATCACCCTGTGCCTGCAGGGATGTGCCAGCTCAAACCACATTGCACCTCATTTCATAGCATCATAGAATGCTTTGAGTTAAGGGACCTTAAAGATCACCTAATTCCAACTCCCCTGCCACGGGTAGGGCCACCTCCCACTGGATCAGGGGCTCCAAGCTCCATCCAACCTGCCCTTGAACCCTTCCAGAGATCTCAAATGCTGAGTGATCCCAAATGCTGAGTGATCCTAAACACTGAGGGATCTCAAATGCTGAGGGATCCCAAATGCTGAGTGATCCTAAATGCTGAGGGATCTCAAACGCTGAGAGATCCCAAATGCTGAGGGATCCCATCCCCACAGCCAGGACCAAAAACCAGGGTACTAACACAGCTCCAGAGCTCCCATCCTCATGGACCTCCTTCCCGCAGGACATCCCAGCAATCTCCCCACCTGCACGGGAGCCTGACCTGCTGGCATCTGCATGGAAGAGATGTTGGGTGCCGGATCTGCTTGGCACCACTGAAAAAAACCCCCAGGGAATTCCCAAGGGAATTTGCCAGAGTCAATGGGATTTGTGCAATGTGCTATTAATTTAAATCCCTCTCCGGTCCTGCCAGCATGCGGGAATGTTTTAGAGACTCATCTCCTCATTGTCTTCTTAGATCAAAAGTGTTTCATGGATAGGAATCAGATCATGGGCAAGCGTCAGAGCTCTGCAGGGCTTCAAGGATGGATTTGCTGAGCCCGAGAGAGCAGGATTAAGGGAGGGAGAGCTGTAAATGATGCATTCATCCAGCACCAGAGTTTCAGCGATGCAATAAGGATTCCCAGGCAAAGTGTCCAGACATGTAACGAACCAGCCCGTGAGGTGGTTTTACACGAGGAGTCATCGTGAGCAGAGCACAATGAAAATTCAGGATGGTTCCCTCTCTCTCAGCAGATTCAGCTTGGTGCCAGTGGCCCGGGGCTGCAGCAATGCTGCTGCCTCTGAGAAATTTAAAAACCGCTTCGGGTTTCACACAGGGAAGCCGCAAGTGACCTCGCTGCAGGCTGTGACCCATCCCAAGCCACCGTGAAAGCCAAAAAGGTTTGTTCTGACACCAAGCTCTTGTTGTGCAGTTGATGCTTAGCCTCAGCACAGGCCAGGAGCAAACCCTCCACTTCCCTAACACTTGCTAGGAACTCCTTGGAGAGCAGAATTCAGCTACAATGCCCCCTTGAAAACCTAATTTTAACCCTCATCCAAACTGCAGGCAGCACAGGTTTCTTCCCTGCCTGCCTGAGATTCCCACTTACCTTTCATCGCATCCAGCGGTGAAGCAAAGCCGGGACCACATCCTCCACATTTCTCTGCATGGAGAAGAACAGAAACAAGTAGAATCATAGAATCATTAGGTTGGAAAAGACCTTCGAGATCATCAAGTCCAACCATCCCTGTCCTCTATTAAATCAGATCCCCAAGCACCTTATCTCCCCGCTTTTTAAATATCTCCAGGGATGGGGTCTCAACCTCCTCCCTAGGCAGCCAGTGCTTGAGAAGCCTTTCTGTGAAGAAATTATTCCTAACGTCCAAAAGATGAGTCATCAGACTGTTCTTTTAATCTCCTTCTTTGAAAGAACTGCTTGCTGGAGTGGCCGTGCATACTCCTGCTGTACAGCAATATCCAAGGTGGAGCAGGATGCTCACATGCATCCAAGTGACCCCAGAAAGGCTCTGGGCAGCCAAAAAGTCTGGGGATCTGTTCCTGGCGCAGCAAGGTGTGAGGCTCAGAGCCGCTTGGCTTCCCATAGTCGCTGTGGGGAAGAGAGAAGGTGGCTCAACACGTTCTTCTGCCAGGAGGAGGAGGGGAGACAGTCAAGAAGAAGGGCAGTGTGGCTGGGCTGCTCCTCTGGAGGAGCCTCCATGGGTGTTGGTTGTAGAAAATTCTCCTAGGAGCCGAGTAGGAAGAAAGCATCTGAGGGTGCTGGTTGACAGCCGACTGAACATGAGCCAGCAGGGGCCCAGGTGGCCAAGAAGGCCAATGGCATCTTGGCTTGTATCAGAAATGGTGTGACCAGCAGGTCCAGGGAGGTTCTTCTCCCTCTGGACTCAGCACTGGTGAGACCGCACCTCAAGTCCTGTGTTCAGTTCTGGGCCCCTCCCCACCAGAAGGATGTTGAGGCTCTGGAGCGAGTGCAGAGAAGAGCAACAAAGCTGGTGAAGGGGCTGGAGAACAAATCTTACGAGGAGCGACTGAGAGAGCTGGGGGTGTTTAGGCTGGAGAAGAGGAGGCTGAGGGGAGACCTTATTACTCTCTACAACTACCTGAAGGGAGGTTGTGGAGAGGAGGGAGCTGGGCTCTTCCCCCAAGGGACAGGGGACAGGACGAGAGGGAATGGCCTCAAGCTCCACCAGGGGAGATTTAGGCTTGAGATAAGGAAAAAATTCTTCACAGAGAGGGTGGTTAGGGATTGGAACAGTCTGCCCAGGGAGGTCGTTGAGTCACCATCCCTGGAGGTGTTTAACGTGAGGGTGGATGAGGTACTTGGGGGCATGATTTAGGCATTGGTGGGAATGGTTGGACTCGACGATCCAGTGGGTCTCTTCCAACCTGGTTATTCTGTGATTCTGTGATTCTGAGATTATGGGGTGAGGAGAAATGAGCTGAGCCTCAGGCTCCATTCTGGGCTTCTCCTGTCCTTTTCTGGTTTGGCTGCTCTCTGCTGAGCCTTGGGTTTGGGCATTAGTACAAAGCTTTCACACCAAAAGGCTCGTTTCCACCCCGGTCATTCAATTCTCAAGGCATCTCTCCATCCTGGAGGTCCCCAGGATGCTGGGATCCCCACAGCCTCAATCTTTTAACAACTACTGAGAAAATGCTCCTAGTGTGGTTGAACCACTGCTTGTTAGGGAACAACCACGACCAAAAGGAGCCCTGGACCCCATTCCCTGTGGCTGGGAGGGAGGAAAACCCCAGCTGACTCGGCTTTGCTGTGTCAGCTTCTTATTTGTTTTCATTTTTATTTGTTTCAATTCTTATTAATTTATCTCCCCAAACCACCAGGAAACAGCCCCTCCAGCCCGCTCTGCCTTCTCCTCAGCTCACTCCTGCAAAACCAAGCTCTGTGCTGACACCCCGACCGTTGCGAGTGCAGCCAAATGAACGAGAAAATGGTTGGAAAGCTTTTAATTATCACTCTACCTAAACCACCTGGCACTCTCAGTAGCTGGAGAATAGAAACCCTTTCCTGGCCCCGGAAAACACCACTTTCATCCCCACATTTCTTTTTATTTTATGTTTTCTGGGTGTCATAGTATGCAGAACCACAAGTACCAGCTCTAAATGAGGTGAGGACTCTGGAGCAGAGCCCGTGGCCACAAGGCAGCAAGGCACCAACAGCTCCAAGCTTCTCCTCCTGGGAGTGAGCTGCTGATAGCGGTGAGGTCTCCTACCTTGGCTGGAGCTCATCGGCTGGGGAATGGTGGAGGGAGAGGATTCCACCTGCATTCTGCTGCTCCGAGCAAGGCGGGTGAGAAGGTGCAGCTCTTCAGGGGTTCAGCTGTAAAGGGAGAGGGATGGAGAGAGGAGGGTTTGGGAAAAGGATGCAAGGAGAGGATCCGCATGCCTTGGGCTGTGGGAGGTACCAGGGCAGCCTTTAGCCTCTCATGGCGCTGGAAAGGTGCAGGGAAGCTGTGTGAGCGCTGCAGAACCTCCTCCCCTCCCAGAGGCGAGGGAACCTGGCCGTGACTGCCCTGCACAGGGCATCCAACCTTGCACCCTGACAAACCAAAGGCTTCTGCCAGAACCAGTGGACGGGCAGCTCCTCTCCACCTCCTGGCCAGAATCAGTGTCTGGGCTTGCCCCGTGGGGCTGGTGGGAGCCCCTGATGAGGGATGGGCGAGCGCCGTGCTCTCAACCGCAGCAATAATTGTGTGAGGCTGCAGATGTTAATCGCAAGTGAAAATGAAAAGTGAGGACTGGGTTTCTTTTAATTGCAGGATGAGTGTTTACTTGCGGGATGTTAATTTGCTGGCTGAGAGAAGGGCAGGAGCCGTGCAACCATTTTCCCCCATGACAAATCTGACTGAGTCAGCTTGTAAAGGGGTGCTCGGCTGGCACTGGCACAGGGAATCATGGAATCGTGGAATCAGGGAATGAGTTGGGTAGGAAGGAACCCCAAGGATCACCCAGTCCCACCCCTGCCAGGGACAGGGACACCTCCCACTGGATCAGGGGCTCCAAGCCCCATCCAGCCTGGCCTTGAACCCCTCCAGGGATGGGGCAACCTGGGCCAGGGCCTCCCAAACCCTTGCAGCAAAACATTTCTCCCTAAGATCTCATCTCAATCTCCCCTCTTGCAGTTCAAAACCATTCCCCTCATGCTCTCCCTGCCCTCCTTGATCCAGAGCCCCTCCCCAGCACTCCTGGAGCCCCTTTCAGCACTAGAAGCTGCTCTGAGGTCTCCCCGCAGCCTTCTCTTCTCCAGGCTGAACAAGCCCAACTCTCCCAGCCTGGCCTCATAAAGGAGTTTCTCCAGCCCTCACGTCATCTCCGTGGCCTCTTCTGGAGCCCCAGGGCTCCATTTCTCCCAGACCCCTTGGACACTTCATCGAAGCATGGAGCTGTTCTGCACAAGGGACTGTTTTTCTCCTGAGAGCATTTAGGCCTCACAAGGGAGCCAGAGTGATATGTTTGGCCACAGGAAGGAAGGTTGCAAAGATCATATCTTCCAAGGTAAATATGTAAAACGCTAACATTTATAAGGATCCACATTATGGATTTTTGCAAGCTTTTCAGGAAGCCTGGCGGGCGTTCCCAAGCAATCAGGGATTTCTAAAATCCTCACCTAAAAATTAACTACTGCAGAAAGGCCTCAGCGGAATGAGACAGGTGGAGATCTGGCTGATGCGATAAGCAGTTTTATTCATGTTTAAAGCAGAATAAGCAAACCAGTGGCACAAACAGGAACCTCTGTCCAATATAAAGCACTTTACATCCTCCAGCTGTGACCACAGTGACCCAAGCACATGAGGGAGAAGCCAAGAGGGCTCTTGTGCCAGGGAAGACCGTGCAGTTTGGGCCTAGCAGAAAGATGGGAACTCAGATGAACTCATTTCACTTTTTTTTTCTGAAAAGGCACTGTGCGTACACGCATCCCTGTGTTGGAGAAACCACCGTGGGGCCTGCTCTGGGACTCGCACCCCGGGGCTGCTCCGCACAGAAAACAAGACTGAAACCAGGCCGTGCGTCGCTCACTGATGTGCCTGCAGCAAAGCCTCACGGCAAGCAGAGCTCCCACAGCTCAGGCCAGCGGAAAATGAGACTCTAGCAAGGAATGGGGACCCCAGACCCAATTGCTCTTTGTTAACGGCTGCGCTACGGAAGAGAGAGAAGAAGGGAGCCTTGCCCGCGGGCCTAGTCGTAGTTCTCGGTGGTGGCGTCCCCGGAGGGGAAGTGGATGGCATGGGCAAGGCAAGGCCCGTTGGGCTCCTTCCCAAAATCCACCAGGAAGTTCTTGTTGACGGTCAGGCCTCCCTTCTCCGTGTCCACATCGATCAGCAGCATGACAGAGCCTTCCCTGCGAGGGACAAGGGCGCAGCGGTTACCCACAAGCAAGTCACACCCTGTCTGAGAGGTTCTGCCCTTCACCTCCTGTTCTATATCAAGGACGGGGCTTTCTCCTTAACCTGCCCCTTGCCCAGCCAGAGGCATCAGTGAGCCCGCTGCATGGGAATTCAACACGAGGGAGCTGCGGGGACGATGTAGTGAAACACCTTCCGTCCCCTGGCAATCACCGACAGTACCCGAAAGCCCCCAGAGGGGCTCCCAGAGCCCCCGGAACTTTCAAATGTTCCTTACCTCACCACATCTGGGTAGAACTGCTTGTCCCAAGTGCTGTACATGGAGTTGGTGACGTACAGCCTCTTGCCGTCCAAGCTGAGCTGCATTTTAGCTGGGCCGCCGTACACTCTCTTGCACTGAGGGCACAACCGAGACCAGAGATGTGACCGGGTGCTTTTTCTCAGCAGCCCAGCACGACCAGAAGCAGAGGAGAAGAGCCAAGCCGAGTGGCTGCCTCCCTCCCAGCCGCACAAGGTGCAAGAGGCTGCAGACACAGAGGAACCTCTGACCCTTGGTCAGAGAATGGGCCGAGCAGAGCCAAACCCAAAGGACACCTGAGGGCAAAGAGGCTGCAAACTCACCTTGATCACCAAGGGCTCCGGCTGGCATTTCAGCTCTTCATCCCGACACACGGTCACGGGGCCCCCGCGGAGGATGCTGCCTCCCACAAACACCTGCAGGCGAGGCAGTGCAAGGCGCGTTGCCCTCTCGTTCAACCACTGGACCCTGCGGGGAAACCCGTCCCCACAAGCCCTTCTGCACCCGCCTCACCTGTCCCACCAGCCGGGGCTTGCAGTTTTTGGAGAGCTCGTACTGGCGGACGTCTCCGTGCAGCCAGTTGCAGAGGTACAGGTACTTGTCATCCGGGGAGATGACGATGTCAGCGGTGAAGGCTGCGGCACAGAAACACAGAGCTCCAGAGAAGCAGCATCAACAGACAACGCACTGGGCATCGTGTCAGAGTGCGCCCCTCTCTCTGCCATCCCTGTGCTGCGCCCCAGCAAAAGGGACCTGCTGGCATGCACAGACTCTGTTGGGAACAGCAGGGTTTTCTCGGGGTCTGCTAAGCCCCTCAGCCCCTCGAACAAGCCTCCCGCTGTGGGAACACAGCAAGGCTTTGAGAGACAGCCTGGGGAATGTACTAGGCTGTATGCAGAGTGCCGGGAGGAAAAAAGAACCACAAGCTCACGGCACACAAACCTGGCATCTTGCACATGATCCATCCTGTCACTTCCTTGGCTGGGATGCGAATCGCCTCTTCTACTGCCCAGCTCTCTCTCTGCACAAGAAACATCAGCAGCACAGCGTGAGCCTCCCTGGCTGCTCAGGACAGAGAGCTCCCCTGCACCCAGCACCAGCCAGGCTGGGATTCATCCCCCAAATGGATCCCCCGGAGCTCGTCCCAGCTGTTCTCGATGGGTTCCTCCCACACTCCGAGCAGGAGCAGCATCCTCTCATCCCAGCACACGTGGCCAATGCCGGGGCCGGGTGCTGCCCTCTCCATATACCCAAGTCCTGCTCTTGGCTACCCCTCATTTCCCAACCTCCTGCAGCTCCCACGGCCACATCATTCCAGTTCTTGCCTCACACTTGAAGATGCGGTAGATGACACCACTCAGGGCGCAGCCGACATATCCCTCAGCAGCATCGGGGTTGTGCAGGAACCTGACAGTCAAGGGCAGAGAATCCTCTCCCAGGTCAAAGGTTTGCTTCAGGGTGTGGCAGGACAAGTTCCACACATCCAGGCGGTGCCCAAAGACCCCTGAGGATAAAGAAAACCAAGTCAGAAGGAGGGAGCCTCCAGGGACACTAACCTCTTCCTAAAGCGCTCACATCTGCAGCCAGGGCAATGGTGAGCCAGAAGCAGCAGAGAAACTGCGAGGATGGTGGGAGCAGCAGGAGAAGACATGTCCAGCCTGGCTTAGGGACAGTGGCTGCACGTCCTGCAGCAGCGCTGGGAAACGGGGCTGGGCAGGGACAACTTCACCCCAGTGCGTACGGGCTCAGCACTGGCATCCCTACTCCCTCACCCTTCCCGAAGTCGTTGGGATCAAATCTACGTCCTGCAATTTTTACGACGACTCCAGCAGAGCTGACCAGCACGTTGTGGCATGGCTGGATCCAAAAGTCGTAGCCACTTGGGGGGGTGTCACACACGTATTCCCAATTGCCCTTCAGTTCGTAGGTCTCCTTTTCCAGCACGATAAATCCACCTTGATAGAGAAGAGGTCAAGACACATCACACACTCCACTTCCAAACTGGACTGTTTGTTCCTGGTGCTATTTGAGGAAAAGTACCTTTTCCATTGCCGGCTGGATCTCCCATGTTGGCAATCAGGACATCGCCATTGGGCAGGCTGCGAGGCACGTTCAGGTAGCCCTTGTCACACGTCCAGAAGACGTCCACTGGCTCAATCATCTGGAACATATTGACACATACACACACTTCAGCCTCCGACCTCTCAGCTCGTCTCATACAATCATAGGATCACCAGGTTGGAAAAGACCCACCAGATCACGGAGTCCAACCATTCCCATCGATCACTAACCCGTGTCCCTCAGCACCTCGTCCACCCGTCCCTTAAACCCCTCCAGGGAAGGGGAATCAACCCCCTCCCTGGGCAGCCTCTGCCAGGGACCAATGACTCTTTCCATGAAAATTTTTTTCCTAATGTCCAGCCTGACCCTCCCCTGGTGGAGCTTGAGGCCATTCCCTCTCGTCCTGTCCCCTGTCCCCTGGGAGAAGAGCCCAGCTCCCTCCTCTCCACAACCTCCTCTCAGGGAGTTGCAGAGAGCAATGAGCTCTCCCCTCAGCCTCCTCTTCTCCAGGCTGAACCCCCCCAGCTCTCTCAGCCGCTCCTCTTCTTCTCCAGCCCCCTCCCCAGCTTCGTTGCTCTTCTCTGCACTCGCTCCAGAGCCTCAACATCCTTCTGTGGAGAGGGGCTCCATATCAGAGCCTTTGGCCCGTGGAGGCCCTTGAGGATCTCTTGACCCTTGCAGGAGTTTCATTCCACACATGCCCACTTGCTGGGCTCGCTCCTGCACAGCCTCCCCTGCTCTGAAAAGGAGAGGGCAGAGGGGAAACGCAACCCGTCTCTCTCAAATGAGGGTGGAAGAGAAGATGAAGAGACAACCCTTCTTCCCTGGTTGTGATTCCAGAAGCACCAGTTCCCAGCTCCTTCCCAGAAACCAGTCCTTGACCCAACTCAAGCTCACCTTGCAGATCCTGGGAGCCCGGCACTCTGAGCCCACATCCACCACGTAGATGCGGGAGGAGATGAGACAGGGCAGAATCAGCTTGTTCCTTCTCCTCGTGGCACTGTTGGGGCAGGCGCAGGCAGTGCTGAACCCCGAGGCGTGCAGCTCGTCCTTGAGGTTGGGCATGAGCAGGCGGTGGATCACCTAGGGAGCCAAGGCAGAGTTAAAGTGGCTTGGGGAGCAGGGGGAAAGGGGCCCCAACTCTGCCTCTGATGCCTCCGCTTGGCTGGAGCTGTGATGCCTGTGGAGATGCAGGGAGCAGAGCCCTGGGGAGATTCCAACAACAATTCCTCCTGCCATGACAATGAAACTTGTAAAACGTTGGATATGAAAGAATTCTGATGATCGTTTTGGTGTGTTGTTCTGCAAACTCCACCTAGGTCTGGAGTCCAGAACGAGTTAAAAGCTTCCAGAGGCCAATATTGGATTTAAGTGCATTTCCTTCTAAGCTCTTGGAGCAATGGACTCTTACCATCATAGAATCACCAGGTTGGAAAAGACCCACTGGGTCATCGAGTCCAACCATTCCCATCGATCACTAACCCGTGTCCCTCAGCACCTCATCCACCCGGCCCTTAAACCCCTCCAGGGAAGGGGACTCAACCCCCTCCCTGAGCAGCCTCTGACAGGGAACAATCACCCTTTCCATGAAATATTTTTCCCTGCTGTCCAGCCTGAGCCTCCCCTGGTGGAGCTTGAGGCCATTCCCTCTCGTCCTGTCCCCTGTCCCTTGGGAGAAGAGCCCAGCTCCCTCCTCTCCACAACCTCCTCTCAGGGAGTTGCAGAGAGCAATGAGCTCTCCCCTCAGCCTCCTCTTCTCCAGGCTGAACCCCCCCAGCTCTCTCAGCCGCTCCTCTCCTTCTCCAGCCCCCTCCCCAGCTTCGTTGCTCTTCTCTGCACTCGCTCCAGAGCCTCAACATCCTTCTGGTGGGGAGGAACCAGAACTGACCCCAGGATTCGAGGAGCGGTCTCACCACTGCCAAGTACAGGAGGAGAATAACCTCCCTGGAGATGCAGAGAACTTGCCCTTGTGGCATTCAGGGACAGGGAATCCGATCTCCGTGTGGGATGCAGCGGGTGTGTTAGTACAGGAGCAGAGAAGAGCTCTGACTCTGCAGCACAGCAAAACCTGTTGGGATCCCCTGAACCACCCAGGGCCCTGGAGACATTTTCCACGTTGAGGAGGCACCAACAGGGCCTTTCACTGCATGGGCAAAGCCACTCGTACCTGGCCATAACATGGAGATCTGGGGTTGAGGTCGATGGTGGCCAAGAAGTCAGGCTCGTCGATGCACGTTTCCCTGTAGGTACAGGTCACGTAGGCAACCTCCTCCCTGGGAACTGGGGATACGGAAAGCTTGGGTTAAGACAGGCCAGGAAAGAAGAGAAGGAAAAGCTTCAACAGAGTCTTGGCTAGGATGGATCTGATTTTTCAGGAGGCTGTGACCTCCCTCCTTGGTCATTGTCAACTGTCCGACCCCACTCCTGTGACTGACCCAGACGTGAGAGAACAACAGGAGTGGATCTCCAGGCAGTGACACTTTTCTTCCCTTGATAACATTTTTCTCCCTTTGGAGAAAGGATTTGGCAAACCCAGTTCGTTATTGGTGGGCTCCACCAACAAGGACCTTGTTCCAAATCCCCCCGTTCCCAAACACGCTCAAGAGGACTTGCCTTTCAGAGCCTCTGGGCAGGTGGGGTACTCGTAGCACTGACCTCGGCATCTCTCTGGTTGAGAAGAAGAGCAGAATAAAGTGAGAAATGCCCACGTCCTTCAGAGGAGCCTGTTGAGAAGATCCTGTCCCACCCAAGAGACCAAGTCCCGTCTCAGCTCTCAGTGTGGGAGAGGCTGCAGAGCATCTCTTACCCATGCTGGAGCCTTCTGGGTCCTCTCCTCACGAGCAGGGGTGATGGAACTGGAGATGCCGCTCGCTGTTGGCCTCGCTGGAGCAGGTTGGGTTGTGCCGAGGCTGCTCCAAGGGGGCCTTATATCCAAGACCAAGGGGTGGGGGGAGAAGGCAAGCTGCCAAGGGAGGAGCCGTCCCTCCCAAGCATTTGGGAGGTGCTGGCCCAGCGCGGTGGCTTCTTTCCGCCTTGCAGCCTCCAATCTGGAGGGAAGATCTGCTGCTCCGTGCAGGTCTTTTCCTCAAACGCAACCACCCGTATCTGATCCTGGGGCTCTGCTGATTTCCAGTGGGATTTCTTTACGCCCTGGAGGTGCCCATGGCCAAGCTCATTAAAGCCATCCCCATACACAAGTTCAGCCATCAAAATATGCAGTGACTGCAAATTCCACAGCAGAGATGAGAAGCTCAGCAAGATAATCGGCCTCACCAGCAGCCTCCCAGGAATTACAAGGTCTGGACACATGGAGGCCACCAAAGGCACCTTTGAAACCTGGACCCTCCATGCCTCTGTCTGAGGACCTAGCTAAAGATGTGGTGTCCCTGCCTTCAGCTCGGAAAGGCAGGCTGAGAGTTGCCCCTACCCATAATGGAGACGTTTGGAGCTCCTGAGGATGGTGAACTGGGATCCAGAGCTCATGACAGGACAGAAGTGGCTCCAGCAGTGCCAACACTAAATGAGGAGCTGGCAAGATCTCCCAAAGACATGGAAAAGGACAGAAGTGGGAGCCTCAATCAATACAATCGGTGCCCTTGTTGAAGCAGCTTTTACAAAGTCAAGACATGCCTGCTGCCCGTCGGGTTTTGTCTCCGTACAGGAAATTCAGCCTGTGGGAACGAGGAATTTGGGATTTGAGGCAGCTCAGTGCCTGAGAAGCAGCTACGAACGGTCCCCACCAGCCCAGCCAAGGAATTCCCAAACCCCACGGCAGGTACCAACAGTGCAAAGGCACCAGAGTGGCTGGAATTGGATTCCCCCGACCCCTCCATGGGAACAACAGAGAGGGTTGGAGAGAAGCTTTTTGGAACTCGGGGTCCCCTCCAGAGATCCCTGTGAGCCTGGCTGCCACCGGGTGCCAACCGACAGCAGGGGGAAGACACCAGGAGGCACGGAATGTGATTGATTGAGTGTCACGTCTCGTGGATGAGCTCCTCGACTAAATTACACGGGCAAATTACACGGGCCAAGTAATTGCTCCAGGCAGGAATGCAGAATCATCTGACAAAGCTACTAAAGGCACCCTCAGATCTCTATCAGAAAGGAGGACAGCAGAGCCCATCTCAGGCCTCTAATTAAACTGCTTCCAGAGCAGCACCTGAAAAATGCAGGAGGCTTTCACAGCATCAGCCAAATGCCTGCTCTTTTCCCTAATCAAGGAGCATCAACCCGCTGAAACCAGCAGAACTCGGGAATTGTTCAGCAAAATTCCGTCCCAGTAGTTTCTGTGGAAGGGGCAAAGGCAACCAGGGCAGGGATCGTTCCCCACCACAGCCAAACACCTCTGTGCCGCCGGCCGATGCGTTGTTTTCCTTGACACACTGTGTCCCAGGTACAGCACGTTTTTCTACAAGGCAAGGAGAAATTATTTAATATGGATGAAAGGAGAAAGTCTGCAAAGAAACAATCCAAAGCCTTACGTTATTGGCTGTGAAAGATGTTGTGAGCCCGGGAAAGAGTGACCACACAGAAAAGAATTCTGTCCTGATATCAAATAGATGCTTTTTGGATGGCTTTTCCGTAGCATTGGAGCATCCCAGAGCACTCACCTGGGACCTGGAAGACTCCAGCAGAGGAATCTCTCTTGGATGCAAGGAAAACCAGCAAACTAAAGGAGGAAAGGATGCAAAGGGCCAGAAGAAAGAGGCAGCAAAGAGCTACGCTGCACAGAGAGTCGTTCAGCTGCTCCAGGTTTAATGTGTAGATGATGTGACCGTCTCCAAAGGGTAAGGAGATTCAGTGAAAATCATCGCGCGTCCACACTGGAGACAACACAGACTAACTGGCCAAAGCCATAAGACTAAGAGTACGGCACATTGACCCTGTACCCCCTCACGGCTGTGTGAGAGTTAAATATTTCCGTATCAGTGTGTGCAGCCTGTGTTGTTCCAGAGGTGAAGGACACAGCCAAGCTCCTGGGGCTGAGCAGCACTTCTCGAGCCCAGCAGGTTATTGCTGGATTTCTCCTTCTGGGTTATCAACAATCACAGCCCTTATACAATAACTCTGAAAGGAGCTTGTTTAATAAACTTGTGCTTCTGAACAGGAGTCGCGGCTCTGCTTTTGTGGGACTTTTCACAACATGCCATGAGTTTGGGGCCTCACTTGAGCGAGTGGAAGTAAGAAATCCATCCCCATCCCCAGTTCCCGAAGGCAGGACACAACCAGAGCCAGGGACCACGAGCTTCTCCTGCTCCATCCGAGGCAACGCCAGACACTCAGCTGATGTGATCCTGCTGTCACGCTATGCGTGTCTCACTGTGCCTTCCCCTTGCGTCTATACACCTGCTAATTAAAAAGCTCATTAGCTCTGCACGCATTACCAAAGTTTGCTGGCCATCTCATTTGGCTGTCCCTGGTGACGTCTTTGGCATCCCTCACAAAACCAAGCTGTAGGGCGTAGAGTTTGCTAATTAAACTGATCAGAGGGAGGATAAGAGCCAGCGCAGCAGCACCAATGAGCAAGCAAGCGATTGTTAGTGGAGAATACGATCCATGCGGCCTGTGTGCAGCCCAAGAAAAGCTTCCCTGGCCTGCAGAGGTGGGAAACCACAGCAAGGAGAAGGAGGCAGGGACTGCCCTGCAGAGCCCACACAAAGGCGGCTCCCCTCTTTCTGACCACATAGAATCACCAGGTTGGAAAAGCCCCACCGGATCATGGGGTCCATCTCCTAGCCCAGGCAGGGAAGAGGACGCTCCAGTTTGGAGAATGGGCAAGACCAGGTGGTGTGACGGGCACAGAGCAGCTCAGCACACTGAACATGTTGGAGAAGACCTTGCTGCACCAGGGACGCTAGGTCTGCTCTGAAGACCCAGCTGGCTATGGGGCCAGTCTCCATCCTTCCCCTCTTCTCCAAGGATGACGTTCTCCCACTTCCCACCTGCCCTGCCATAAAGCCCTAGAGGTGCCCCAGGGGGTTTAAGCATTGCTCGTCGTCTTGTGCTCTTAAATCCCCCTTTCCCATACTTTTGTCCTGGTTTCCATACTCTCTTTACAGGCTTTGGCCACATTCAAAGCCCTCAGGAAAGGACTCGGCACCACAAGCAGCACAGTTTGGAGAGGCTGCAGTCAGTGCCAGTGTCCCAGCAGAACTGCCAGCAGAAGTGCCTTGTCCCAGACCTTCCAGGCTTCCCAAGGATTTCACTTTGTTCCCATCCATCCCTCCCTTTAGGAGAAGAAGGAGAGCCATGACATCCAACCCTTGTGTCAAGCCAGGCACAATTTATCCCCTCCAGCAGCAGAGGGCAGGATTGGTAGTTAATTCAGAAGTTGTGGACATGGTATGGGAAGCTTGGAGCTCACTGCCAACTTCTTCAGGATGTGGTTCTGAGAGCATGAGAGCAGAGCCTCCAGCACTCTGCACATCTGTGTTTACTGCCTAATGACCCTGGCCTGCGGGACATGATTAGAAGCAGCCGCAGTTGGTTTTCATAGAATCATACAATCACCAGGTTGGAAAAGACCCATCGGATCATCGAGTCCAACCATTCCCATCAATCACTAACCCGTGTCCCTCAGCACCTCGTCCACCCGTCCCTTAAACCCCTGCAAGGAAGGGGATTCAACCCCCTCCCTGGGCAGCCTCTGCCAGGGACCAATGACTCTTCCCGTGAAAAATTTTTTCCTAATGTCCAGCCTGGTGGAGCTTGAGGCCATTCCCTCTCGTCCTGTCCCCTGTCCCTTGGGAGAAGAGCCCAGCTCCCTCCTCTCCACAACCTCCTCTCAGGGAGTTGCAGAGAGCAATGAGCTCTCCCCTCAGCCTCCTCTTCTCCAGGCTGAACCCCCCCAGCTCTCTCAGCCGCTCCTCTTCTTCTCCAGCCCCCTCCCCAGCTTCGTTGCTCTTCTCTGCACTCGCTCCAGAGCCTCAACATCCTTCTGGTGGGGAGGGGGCCCAGAACTGGCCCCAGTATGATGTTCTGGACCACAGCTTCACTGACAAAGCTTAATCCACGGAGCAAGGTCCAGCTCATGTTTGTCATTCCTACCTGGACTGCTGTGCTCCTGGCATTTCACCACCAGGGACCAAGAGATCGTTGCTAACGGGGGACAACAGGGCCCCAGTCATCTCCCCGGCAGTGAACAGGAACCAGAGAGGAACCTGGGGACAAGTTTGTGCCAGTGGCAAACTGCCACACGTGTTTGCCAGGAACCTTCTGGGAACTGGGAGCACAACAATTAACACACAGAGGAGACCCTGAGCTCAGAGCTGTGGCCCAGTGGCCACGCGAACAACCCAAGAGGCAGCGGCTGAAGAGAAAAGGCAGCGAGCGTTACAGGCAGGCAGAGTGTGCGAAGCTGAGATCCACCACCCTGGACCCCTTCATCGCCTTTCGAGCCAGAGATAAAGCAAATGGCTCTACACTGTGCAGCTGGGGAGGACGCACCAGCAGGACCTGCTTTCTCCCCCCTTCTGCCTGAAAACAACATTAGCAGCTTTCCTCGAGGGTCAGTGCAGGCTCTGCAAGCCCGACCCAAGCCTAGAACAAAGAGAACCAGGAATAGCTGCCTTTCCTCTCCACTGAAGGAGATGGAAATGGCAAGCAGGAGTATGTCCACTGAGCACCTGAACATCTCAGGTTTCCCTTCAAGGACTCACCCTTCTCTGTGTGAGTTTCTGTTCCTTCTCTGTTCATCATTTGATAGGAACGTTTGGACTAGATGATCCAGTGAGTCTTTTCCAACCTAGTGATTCTACAGTTCCCCTGATGTGAATGTGGGGGCAGAAGATGCATCTGGGAATTGTTCTTCTGCTGGGCTGGTGCAAAAACCATCACTGGCTTTGTCATTGTAAACTGTGCCGGTTACTCTTGATAAAACTTTTATTTAACCATGTTCAAGCAGATTTACTGTTTTGAAACATAAAATCCATTCTACTTATCGATGTCCATGGGCTTGTTCTCACTGTTTATTCCTTTTTTACATTACCCTGTCAAATTAGAGGTGGGGGAAACAAGCAAATTGGAGTGATTTTATTATATGAGTTCCAAAGGGGATGTGAAGCAGCAGAAGGTGCTGCAATACCAGCCAGGGGTTTGGCCAGGGGACCAATGATTGTGCAGCTTGACAGAATCATGGAATGGTTTCAGTTGGAAAAGACCTTTAGCTGTAGCAGAAACCTGAGCCTTGAAGCTGAGGTCACAGGCGTCCTGCTGTGGTATTGAAGGGGAGCCACGCAGAGCGATGCAAGAGGTTGCAGAAGAACTCAACGATGACCACTCAACAGTCGTCCCACACCTGCAGCGTAATCTCCCTTAAAGAGAAAGAAAGGTCCCATTTCCACCCAGGGCATGTTCCCCACATCCAGCCCAGCTCCCAAGACTGGAATGTGCTGTAAAAACCCAGCAGAGAGTGTTCTGGAGGGGAGGAGATCTCAGCGTGAACCTGGTGAGACCGCACCTCGAGTCCTGTGTTCAGTTCTGGTTCCTCCCCACCAGAAGGATGTTGAGGCTCTGGAGCGAGTGCAGGGAAGAGCAACGAAGCTGGGGAGGGGGCTGGAGAAGAAGAGGAGCGGCTGAGAGAGCTGGGGGGGTTCAGCCTGGAGAAGAGGAGGCTGAGGGGAGAGCTCATTGCTCTCTGCAACTCCCTGAGAGGAGGTTGTGGAGAGGAGGGAGCTGGGCTCTTCTCCCAAGGGACAGGGGACAGGGGACAGGGAATGGCCTCAAGCTCCCCCAGGGGAGGCTCAGGATGGACATCAGGAAAAAATATTTTGTGGAAAGGGTGATTGGTCCCTGTCAGAGGCTGCCCAGGGAGGAGGTTGAGTCCCCTTCCCTGGAGGGGTTTAAGGGACAAGTGGACGAGGTGCTGAGGGACACGGGTTAGTGATCGATGGGAACGGTTGGACTCGATGATCCGGCGGGTCCTTTCTAAACTAGTGATTCTGTGATACTTTAAGCCACGTGCCTTCAAGAAGGCAAAAACCAGAGGACAAATGGGGACAATTTCTGCTATAGAAACATCCAGGATGACACAGGCAATCCAGGGATTTTCAAGGGCTGATATTATGGTTCGGCATTGGAACTGTCTGCCAAGGGAGGTGGTTGAGTCACCATCCCTGGAGGTGTTTAAGGTGAGGGTGGGTGAGGTGCTTAGGAGCATGATTTAGGGATTGGTGGGAATGGTTGGACTCGACGATCCAGTGGGTCTCTTCCAACCTGGTTATTCTGTGATTCTGTGATTCTGTGATTCTGTGATCATGAACCACTGTGGGTGTTAGTTTTCTCTTGGAATAAGCCCAAAAGGCCTCAGTGGAATGAGACACGTGGAGATCTGGCTGATACAATGAGCAGTTTTATTCATGTTTAAAGCAGAATAAGCAAACCAGTGTCAGAAACAGGGAACTCTCTTCAAAATAAAGCACTTTGCATCCTTCAGCTGTGACCACAGAGCCCCAGTCATGCGAGGAGGGAGCCAAGTGGGCTCTTGTGCCAAGGGAAAACCATGCAGGATGGGCCTGGCAGAAGGATAGAAACTCAGACAAACTGGGCACTTCGCTTCCTTTTGCCTCAGTTTTCAAGGGTGAAGAAGCTCAGGTTTGTAACTGAGTTCAACACCTTAATTCCAGCCCTGGGACTTTGACAGCAACAGGCTGGGGACATGGAAGCCACGTCCAACAGGCCGGCAGCCACGAAACGAGGCAGGGAACGTCCCTGTGTCAGAGAAACCACCCTGGGCTCTGACTGGGACTCACACCCCGGGGCTGCTCCGCACAGAAAACAAAACTGAAAACAGCTCACTGATGCGTCGCTCACTGATGTGCCTGCAGCAAAGCCTCACGGCAAGCAGAGCTCCCACAGCTCAGGCCAGCGGAAAATGAGACTCTAGCAAGGAATGGGGACCCCAGACCCAATTGCCCAATGCTCTTTGTTAACGGCTGCGCTACGGAAGAGAGAGAAGAAGGGAGCCTTGCCCGCGGGCCTAGTCGTAGTTCTCGGTGGTGGCGTCCCCGGAGGGGAAGTGGATGGCATGGGCAAGGCAAGGCCCGTTGGGCTCCTTCCCAAAATCCACCAGGAAGTTCTTGTTGACGGTCAGGCCTCCCTTCTCCGTGTCCACATCGATCAGCAGCATGACAGAGCCTTCCCTGCGAGGGACAAGGGCGCAGCGGTTACCCACAAGCAAGTCACACCCTGTCTGAGAGGTTCTGCCCTTCACCTCCTGTTCTATATCAAGGACGGGGCTTTCTCCTTAACCTGCCCCTTGCCCAGCCAGAGGCATCAGTGAGCCCGCTGCATGGGAATTCAACACGAGGGAGCTGCGGGGACGATGTAGTGAAACACCTTCCGTCCCCTGGCAATCACCGACAGTACCCGAAAGCCCCCAGAGGGGCTCCCAGAGCCCCCGGAACTTTCAAATGTTCCTTACCTCACCACATCTGGGTAGAACTGCTTGTCCCAAGTGCTGTACATGGAGTTGGTGACGTACAGCCTCTTGCCGTCCAAGCTGAGCTGCATTTTAGCTGGGCCGCCGTACACTCTCTTGCACTGAGGGCACAACCGAGACCAGAGATGTGACCGGGTGCTTTTTCTCAGCAGCCCAGCACGACCAGAAGCAGAGGAGAAGAGCCAAGCCGAGTGGCTGCCTCCCTCCCAGCCGCACAAGGTGCAAGAGGCTGCAGACACAGAGGAACCTCTGACCCTTGGTCAGAGAATGGGCCGAGCAGAGCCAAACCCAAAGGACACCTGAGGGCAAAGAGGCTGCAAACTCACCTTGATCACCAAGGGCTCCGGCTGGCATTTCAGCTCTTCATCCCGACACACGGTCACGGGGCCCCCGCGGAGGATGCTGCCTCCCACAAACACCTGCAGGCGAGGCAGTGCAAGGCGCGTTGCCCTCTCGTTCAACCACTGGACCCTGCGGGGAAACCCGTCCCCACAAGCCCTTCTGCACCCGCCTCACCTGTCCCACCAGCCGGGGCTTGCAGTTTTTGGAGAGCTCGTACTGGCGGACGTCTCCGTGCAGCCAGTTGCAGAGGTACAGGTACTTGTCATCCGGGGAGATGACGATGTCAGCGGTGAAGGCTGCGGCACAGAAACACAGAGCTCCAGAGAAGCAGCATCAACAGACAACGCACTGGGCATCGTGTCAGAGTGCGCCCCTCTCTCTGCCATCCCTGTGCTGCGCCCCAGCAAAAGGGACCTGCTGGCATGCACAGACTCTGTTGGGAACAGCAGGGTTTTCTCGGGGTCTGCTAAGCCCCTCAGCCCCTCGAACAAGCCTCCCGCTGTGGGAACACAGCAAGGCTTTGAGAGACAGCCTGGGGAATGTACTAGGCTGTATGCAGAGTGCCGGGAGGAAAAAAGAACCACAAGCTCACGGCACACAAACCTGGCATCTTGCACATGATCCATCCTGTCACTTCCTTGGCTGGGATGCGAATCGCCTCTTCTACTGCCCAGCTCTCTCTCTGCACAAGAAACATCAGCAGCACAGCGTGAGCCTCCCTGGCTGCTCAGGACAGAGAGCTCCCCTGCACCCAGCACCAGCCAGGCTGGGATTCATCCCCCAAATGGATCCCCCGGAGCTCGTCCCAGCTGTTCTCGATGGGTTCCTCCCACACTCCGAGCAGGAGCAGCATCCTCTCATCCCAGCACACGTGGCCAATGCCGGGGCCGGGTGCTGCCCTCTCCATATACCCAAGTCCTGCTCTTGGCTACCCCTCATTTCCCAACCTCCTGCAGCTCCCACGGCCACATCATTCCAGTTCTTGCCTCACACTTGAAGATGCGGTAGATGACACCACTCAGGGCGCAGCCGACATATCCCTCAGCAGCATCGGGGTTGTGCAGGAACCTGACAGTCAAGGGCAGAGAATCCTCTCCCAGGTCAAAGGTTTGCTTCAGGGTGTGGCAGGACAAGTTCCACACATCCAGGCGGTGCCCAAAGACCCCTGAGGATAAAGAAAACCAAGTCAGAAGGAGGGAGCCTCCAGGGACACTAACCTCTTCCTAAAGCGCTCACATCTGCAGCCAGGGCAATGGTGAGCCAGAAGCAGCAGAGAAACTGCGAGGATGGTGGGAGCAGCAGGAGAAGA
Organism: Clamator glandarius; assembly: GCA_033459285.1. Classification (NCBI taxonomy): domain Eukaryota; kingdom Metazoa; phylum Chordata; class Aves; order Cuculiformes; family Cuculidae; genus Clamator; species Clamator glandarius. The sequence goes on from JAUNZM010001420.1 coordinate 151,981, forward strand.
CATGTCCAGCCTGGCTTAGGGACAGTGGCTGCACGTCCTGCAGCAGCGCTGGGAAACGGGGCTGGGCAGGGACAACTTCACCCCAGTGCGTACGGGCTCAGCACTGGCATCCCTACTCCCTCACCCTTCCCGAAGTCGTTGGGATCAAATCTACGTCCTGCAATTTTTACGACGACTCCAGCAGAGCTGACCAGCACGTTGTGGCATGGCTGGATCCAAAAGTCGTAGCCACTTGGGGGGGTGTCACACACGTATTCCCAATTGCCCTTCAGTTCGTAGGTCTCCTTTTCCAGCACGATAAATCCACCTTGATAGAGAAGAGGTCAAGACACATCACACACTCCACTTCCAAACTGGACTGTTTGTTCCTGGTGCTATTTGAGGAAAAGTACCTTTTCCATTGCCGGCTGGATCTCCCATGTTGGCAATCAGGACATCGCCATTGGGCAGGCTGCGAGGCACGTTCAGGTAGCCCTTGTCACACGTCCAGAAGACGTCCACTGGCTCAATCATCTGGAACATATTGACACATACACACACTTCAGCCTCCGACCTCTCAGCTCGTCTCATACAATCATAGGATCACCAGGTTGGAAAAGACCCACCAGATCACGGAGTCCAACCATTCCCATCGATCACTAACCCGTGTCCCTCAGCACCTCGTCCACCCGTCCCTTAAACCCCTCCAGGGAAGGGGAATCAACCCCCTCCCTGGGCAGCCTCTGCCAGGGACCAATGACTCTTTCCATGAAAATTTTTTTCCTAATGTCCAGCCTGACCCTCCCCTGGTGGAGCTTGAGGCCATTCCCTCTCGTCCTGTCCCCTGTCCCCTGGGAGAAGAGCCCAGCTCCCTCCTCTCCACAACCTCCTCTCAGGGAGTTGCAGAGAGCAATGAGCTCTCCCCTCAGCCTCCTCTTCTCCAGGCTGAACCCCCCCAGCTCTCTCAGCCGCTCCTCTTCTTCTCCAGCCCCCTCCCCAGCTTCGTTGCTCTTCTCTGCACTCGCTCCAGAGCCTCAACATCCTTCTGTGGAGAGGGGCTCCATATCAGAGCCTTTGGCCCGTGGAGGCCCTTGAGGATCTCTTGACCCTTGCAGGAGTTTCATTCCACACATGCCCACTTGCTGGGCTCGCTCCTGCACAGCCTCCCCTGCTCTGAAAAGGAGAGGGCAGAGGGGAAACGCAACCCGTCTCTCTCAAATGAGGGTGGAAGAGAAGATGAAGAGACAACCCTTCTTCCCTGGTTGTGATTCCAGAAGCACCAGTTCCCAGCTCCTTCCCAGAAACCAGTCCTTGACCCAACTCAAGCTCACCTTGCAGATCCTGGGAGCCCGGCACTCTGAGCCCACATCCACCACGTAGATGCGGGAGGAGATGAGACAGGGCAGAATCAGCTTGTTCCTTCTCCTCGTGGCACTGTTGGGGCAGGCGCAGGCAGTGCTGAACCCCGAGGCGTGCAGCTCGTCCTTGAGGTTGGGCATGAGCAGGCGGTGGATCACCTAGGGAGCCAAGGCAGAGTTAAAGTGGCTTGGGGAGCAGGGGGAAAGGGGCCCCAACTCTGCCTCTGATGCCTCCGCTTGGCTGGAGCTGTGATGCCTGTGGAGATGCAGGGAGCAGAGCCCTGGGGAGATTCCAACAACAATTCCTCCTGCCATGACAATGAAACTTGTAAAACGTTGGATATGAAAGAATTCTGATGATCGTTTTGGTGTGTTGTTCTGCAAACTCCACCTAGGTCTGGAGTCCAGAACGAGTTAAAAGCTTCCAGAGGCCAATATTGGATTTAAGTGCATTTCCTTCTAAGCTCTTGGAGCAATGGACTCTTACCATCATAGAATCACCAGGTTGGAAAAGACCCACTGGGTCATCGAGTCCAACCATTCCCATCGATCACTAACCCGTGTCCCTCAGCACCTCATCCACCCGGCCCTTAAACCCCTCCAGGGAAGGGGACTCAACCCCCTCCCTGAGCAGCCTCTGACAGGGAACAATCACCCTTTCCATGAAATATTTTTCCCTGCTGTCCAGCCTGAGCCTCCCCTGGTGGAGCTTGAGGCCATTCCCTCTCGTCCTGTCCCCTGTCCCTTGGGAGAAGAGCCCAGCTCCCTCCTCTCCACAACCTCCTCTCAGGGAGTTGCAGAGAGCAATGAGCTCTCCCCTCAGCCTCCTCTTCTCCAGGCTGAACCCCCCCAGCTCTCTCAGCCGCTCCTCTCCTTCTCCAGCCCCCTCCCCAGCTTCGTTGCTCTTCTCTGCACTCGCTCCAGAGCCTCAACATCCTTCTGGTGGGGAGGAACCAGAACTGACCCCAGGATTCGAGGAGCGGTCTCACCACTGCCAAGTACAGGAGGAGAATAACCTCCCTGGAGATGCAGAGAACTTGCCCTTGTGGCATTCAGGGACAGGGAATCCGATCTCCGTGTGGGATGCAGCGGGTGTGTTAGTACAGGAGCAGAGAAGAGCTCTGACTCTGCAGCACAGCAAAACCTGTTGGGATCCCCTGAACCACCCAGGGCCCTGGAGACATTTTCCACGTTGAGGAGGCACCAACAGGGCCTTTCACTGCATGGGCAAAGCCACTCGTACCTGGCCATAACATGGAGATCTGGGGTTGAGGTCGATGGTGGCCAAGAAGTCAGGCTCGTCGATGCACGTTTCCCTGTAGGTACAGGTCACGTAGGCAACCTCCTCCCTGGGAACTGGGGATACGGAAAGCTTGGGTTAAGACAGGCCAGGAAAGAAGAGAAGGAAAAGCTTCAACAGAGTCTTGGCTAGGATGGATCTGATTTTTCAGGAGGCTGTGACCTCCCTCCTTGGTCATTGTCAACTGTCCGACCCCACTCCTGTGACTGACCCAGACGTGAGAGAACAACAGGAGTGGATCTCCAGGCAGTGACACTTTTCTTCCCTTGATAACATTTTTCTCCCTTTGGAGAAAGGATTTGGCAAACCCAGTTCGTTATTGGTGGGCTCCACCAACAAGGACCTTGTTCCAAATCCCCCCGTTCCCAAACACGCTCAAGAGGACTTGCCTTTCAGAGCCTCTGGGCAGGTGGGGTACTCGTAGCACTGACCTCGGCATCTCTCTGGTTGAGAAGAAGAGCAGAATAAAGTGAGAAATGCCCACGTCCTTCAGAGGAGCCTGTTGAGAAGATCCTGTCCCACCCAAGAGACCAAGTCCCGTCTCAGCTCTCAGTGTGGGAGAGGCTGCAGAGCATCTCTTACCCATGCTGGAGCCTTCTGGGTCCTCTCCTCACGAGCAGGGGTGATGGAACTGGAGATGCCGCTCGCTGTTGGCCTCGCTGGAGCAGGTTGGGTTGTGCCGAGGCTGCTCCAAGGGGGCCTTATATCCAAGACCAAGGGGTGGGGGGAGAAGGCAAGCTGCCAAGGGAGGAGCCGTCCCTCCCAAGCATTTGGGAGGTGCTGGCCCAGCGCGGTGGCTTCTTTCCGCCTTGCAGCCTCCAATCTGGAGGGAAGATCTGCTGCTCCGTGCAGGTCTTTTCCTCAAACGCAACCACCCGTATCTGATCCTGGGGCTCTGCTGATTTCCAGTGGGATTTCTTTACGCCCTGGAGGTGCCCATGGCCAAGCTCATTAAAGCCATCCCCATACACAAGTTCAGCCATCAAAATATGCAGTGACTGCAAATTCCACAGCAGAGATGAGAAGCTCAGCAAGATAATCGGCCTCACCAGCAGCCTCCCAGGAATTACAAGGTCTGGACACATGGAGGCCACCAAAGGCACCTTTGAAACCTGGACCCTCCATGCCTCTGTCTGAGGACCTAGCTAAAGATGTGGTGTCCCTGCCTTCAGCTCGGAAAGGCAGGCTGAGAGTTGCCCTACCCATAATGGAGACGTTTGGAGCTCCTGAGGATGGTGAACTGGGATCCAGAGCTCATGACAGGACAGAAGTGGCTCCAGCAGTGCCAACACTAAATGAGGAGCTGGCAAGATCTCCCAACGAGATGGAAAAGGACAGAAGTGGGAGCCTCAATCAATACAATCGGTGCCCTTGTTGAAGCAGCTTTTACAAAGTCAAGACATGCCTGCTGCCCGTCGGGTTTTGTCTCCGTACAGGAAATTCAGCCTGTGGGAACGAGGAATTTGGGATTTAAGGCAGCTTAGTGCCTGAGAAGCAGCTACGAACGGTCCCCACCAGCCCGGCCAAGGAATTCCCAAACCCCACGGCAGGTACCAACAGTGCAAAGGCACCAGAGTGGCTGGAATTGGATTCCCCCGACCCCTCCATGGGAACAACAGAGAGGGTTGGAGAGAAGCTTTTTGGAACTCGGGGTCCCCTCCAGAGATCCCTGTGAGCCTGGCTGCCACCGGGTGCCAACCGACAGCAGGGGGAAGACACCAGGAGGCACGGAATGTGATTGATTGAGTGTCACGTCTCGTGGATGAGCTCCTCGACTAAATTACACGGGCAAATTACACGGGCCAAGTAATTGCTCCAGGCAGGAATGCAGAATCATCTGACAAAGCTACTAAAGGCACCCTCAGATCTCTATCAGAAAGGAGGACAGCAGAGCCCATCTCAGGCCTCTAATTAAACTGCTTCCAGAGCAGCACCTGAAAAATGCAGGAGGCTTTCACAGCATCAGCCAAATGCCTGCTCTTTTCCCTAATCAAGGAGCATCAACCCGCTGAAACCAGCAGAACTCGGGAATTGTTCAGCAAAATTCCGTCCCAGTAGTTTCTGTGGAAGGGGCAAAGGCAACCAGGGCAGGGATCGTTCCCCACCACAGCCAAACACCTCTGTGCCGCCGGCCGATGCGTTGTTTTCCTTGACACACTGTGTCCCAGGTACAGCACGTTTTTCTACAAGGCAAGGAGAAATTATTTAATATGGATGAAAGGAGAAAGTCTGCAAAGAAACAATCCAAAGCCTTACGTTATTGGCTGTGAAAGATGTTGTGAGCCCGGGAAAGAGTGACCACACAGAAAAGAATTCTGTCCTGATATCAAATAGATGCTTTTTGGATGGCTTTTCTGTAGCATTGGAGCATCCCAGAGCACTCACCTGGGACCTGGAAGACTCCAGCAGAGGAATCTCTCTTGGATGCAAGGAAAACCAGCAAACTAAAGGAGGAAAGGATGCAAAGGGCCAGAAGAAAGAGGCAGCAAAGAGCTACGCTGCACAGAGAGTCGTTCAGCTGCTCCAGGTTTAATGTGTAGATGATGTGACCGTCTCCAAAGGGTAAGGAGATTCAGTGAAAACCATCGCGCGTCCACACTGGAGACAACACAGACTAACTGGCCAAAGCCATAAGACTAAGAGTACGGCACATTGACCCTGTACCCCCTCACGGCTGTGTGAGAGTTAAATATTTCCGTATCAGTGTGTGCAGCCTGTGTTGTTCCAGAGGTGAAGGACACAGCCAAGCTCCTGGGGCTGAGCAGCACTTCTCGAGCCCAGCAGGTTATTGCTGGATTTCTCCTTCTGGGTTATCAACAATCACAGCCCTTATACAATAACTCTGAAAGGAGCTTGTTTAATAAACTTGTGCTTCTGAACAGGAGTCGCGGCTCTGCTTTTGTGGGACTTTTCACAACATGCCATGAGTTTGGGGCCTCACTTGAGCGAGTGGAAGTAAGAAATCCATCCCCATCCCCAGTTCCCGAAGGCAGGACACAACCAGAGCCAGGGACCACGAGCTTCTCCTGCTCCATCCGAGGCAACGCCAGACACTCAGCTGATGTGATCCTGCTGTCACGCTATGCGTGTCTCACTGTGCCTTCCCCTTGCGTCTATACACCTGCTAATTAAAAAGCTCATTAGCTCTGCACGCATTACCAAAGTTTGCTGGCCATCTCATTTGGCTGTCCCTGGTGACGTCTTTGGCATCCCTCACAAAACCAAGCTGTAGGGCGTAGAGTTTGCTAATTAAACTGATCAGAGGGAGGATAAGAGCCAGCGCAGCAGCACCAATGAGCAAGCAAGCGATTGTTAGTGGAGAATACGATCCATGCGGCCTGTGTGCAGCCCAAGAAAAGCTTCCCTGGCCTGCAGAGGTGGGAAACCACAGCAAGGAGAAGGAGGCAGGGACTGCCCTGCAGAGCCCACACAAAGGCGGCTCCCCTCTTTCTGACCACATAGAATCACCAGGTTGGAAAAGCCCCACCGGATCATGGGGTCCATCTCCCAGCCCAGGCAGGGAAGAGGACGCTCCAGTTTGGAGAATGGGCAAGACCAGGTGGTGTGACGGGCACAGAGCAGCTCAGCACACTGAACATGTTGGAGAAGACCTTGCTGCACCAGGGACGCTAGGTCTGCTCTGAAGACCCAGCTGGCTATGGGGCCAGTCTCCATCCTTCCCCTCTTCTCCAAGGATGACGTTCTCCCACTTCCCACCTGCCCTGCCATAAAGCCCTAGAGGTGCCCCAGGGGGTTTAAGCATTGCTCGTCGTCTTGTGCTCTTAAATCCCCCTTTCCCATACTTTTGTCCTGGTTTCCATACTCTCTTTACAGGCTTTGGCCACATTCAAAGCCCTCAGGAAAGGACTCGGCACCACAAGCAGCACAGTTTGGAGAGGCTGCAGTCAGTGCCAGTGTCCCAGCAGAACTGCCAGCAGAAGTGCCTTGTCCCAGACCTTCCAGGCTTCCCAAGGATTTCACTTTGTTCCCATCCATCCCTCCATTTAGGAGAAGAAGGAGAGCCATGACATCCAACCCTTGTGTCAAGCCAGGCACAATTTATCCCCTCGAGCAGCAGAGGGCAGGATTGGTAGTTAATTCAGAAGTTGTGGACATGGTATGGGAAGCTTGGAGCTCACTGCCAACTTCTTCAGGATGTGGTTCTGAGAGCATGAGAGCAGAGCCTCCAGCACTCTGCACATCTGTGTTTACTGCCTAATGACCCTGGCCTGCGGGACATGATTAGAAGCAGCCGCAGTTGGTTTTCATAGAATCATAGAATCACCAGGTTGGAAAAGACCCATCGGATCATCGAGTCCAACCATTCCCATCAATCACTAACCCGTGTCCCTCAGCACCTCGTCCACCCGTCCCTTAAACCCCTCCAGGGAAGGGGATTCAACCCCCTCCCTGGGCAGCCTCTGCCAGGGACCAATGACTCTTCCCGTGAAAAATTTTTTCCTAATGTCAAGCCTGGTGGAGCTTGAGGCCATTCCCTCTCGTCCTGTCCCCTGTCCCTTGGGAGAAGAGCCCAGCTCCCTCCTCTCCACAACCTCCTCTCAGGGGGTTGCAGAGAGCAATGAGCTCTCCCCTCAGCCTCCTCTTCTCCAGGCTGAACCCCCCCAGCTCTCTCAGCCGCTCCTCTTCTTCTCCAGCCCCCTCCCCAGCTTCGTTGCTCTTCTCTGCACTCGCTCCAGAGCCTCAACATCCTTCTGGTGGGGAGGGGGCCCAGAACTGGTCCCAGTATGATGTTCTGGACCACAGCTTCACTGACAAAGCTTAATCCACGGAGCAAGGTCCAGCTCATGTTTGTCATTCCTACCTGGACTGCTGTGCTCCTGGCATTTCACCACCAGGGACCAAGAGATCGTTGCTAACGGGGGACAACAGGGCCCCAGTCATCTCCCCGGCAGTGAACAGGAACCAGAGAGGAACCTGGGGACAAGTTTGTGCCAGTGGCAAACTGCCACACGTGTTTGCCAGGAACCTTCTGGGAACTGGGAGCACAACAATTAACACACAGAGGAGACCCCGAGCTCAGAGCTGTGGCCCAGTGGCCACGCGAACAACCCAAGAGGCAGCGGCTGAAGAGAAAAGGCAGCGAGCGTTACAGGCAGGCAGAGTGTGCGAAGCTGAGATCCACCACCCTGGACCCCTTCATCGCCTCTCGAGCCAGAGATAAAGCAAATGGCTCTACACTGTGCAGCTGGGGAGGACGCACCAGCAGGACCTGCTTTCTCCCCCCTTCTGCCTGAAAACAACATTAGCAGCTTTCCTCGAGGGTCAGTGCAGGCTCTGCAAGCCCGACCCAAGCCTAGAACAAAGAGAACCAGGAATAGCTGCCTTTCCTCTCCACTGAAGGAGATGGAAATGGCAAGCAGGAGTATGTCCACTGAGCACCTGAACATCTCAGGTTTCCCTTCAAGGACTCACCCTTCTCTGTGTGAGTTTCTGTTCCTTCTCTGTTCATCATTTGATAGGAACGTTTGGACTAGATGATCCAGTGAGTCTTTTCCAACCTAGTGATTCTACAGTTCCCCTGATGTGAATGTGGGGGCAGAAGATGCATCTGGGAATTGTTCTTCTGCTGGGCTGGTGCAAAAACCATCACTGGCTTTGTCATTGTAAACTGTGCCGGTTACTCTTGATAAAACTTTTATTTAACCATGTTCAAGCAGATTTACTGTTTTGAAACACAAAATCCATTCTACTTATCGATGTCCATGGGCTTGTTCTCACTGTTTATTCCTTTTTTACATTACCCTGTCAAATTAGAGGTGGGGGAAACAAGCAAATTGGAGTGATTTTATTATATGAGTTCCAAAGGGGATGTGAAGCAGCAGAAGGTGCTGCAATACCAGCCAGGGGTTTGGCCAGGGGACCAATGATTGTGCAGCTTGACAGAATCATGGAATGGTTTCAGTTGGAAAAGACCTTTAGCTGTAGCAGAAACCTGAGCCTTGAAGCTGAGGTCACAGGCGTCCTGCTGTGGTATTGAAGGGGAGCCACGCAGAGCGATGCAAGAGGTTGCAGAAGAACTCAACGATGACCACTCAACAGTCGTCCCACACCTGCAGCGTAATCTCCCTTAAAGAGAAAGAAAGGTCCCATTTCCACCCAGGGCATGTTCCCCACATCCAGCCCAGCTCCCAAGACTGGAATGTGCTGTAAAAACCCAGCAGAGAGTGTTCTGGAGGGGAGGAGATCTCAGCGTGAACCTGGTGAGACCGCACCTCGAGTCCTGTGTTCAGTTCTGGTTCCTCCCCACCAGAAGGATGTTGAGGCTCTGGAGCGAGTGCAGAGAAGAGCAACGAAGCTGGGGAGGGGGCTGGAGAAGAAGAGGAGCGGCTGAGAGAGCTGGGGGTGTTTAGCCTGGAGAAGAGGAGGCTGAGGGGAGAGCTCATTGCTCTCTGCAACTCCCTGAGAGGAGGTTGTGGAGAGGAGGGAGCTGGGCTCTTCTCCCAAGGGACAGGGGACAGGACGAGAGGGAATGGCCTCAAGCTCCACCAGGGGAGATTTAGGCTTGAGATAAGGAAAAAATTCTTCACAGAGAGGGTGGTTAGGGATTGGAACAGTCTGCCCAGGGAGGTCGTTGAGTCACCATCCCTGGAGGTGTTTAACGTGAGGGTGGATGAGGTACTTGGGGGCATGATTTAGGCATTGGTGGGAATGGTTGGACTCGACGATCCAGTGGGTCTCTTCCAACCTGGTTATTCTGTGATTCTGTGATTCTGAGATTATGGGGTGAGGAGAAATGAGCTGAGCCTCAGGCTCCATTCTGGGCTTCTCCTGTCCTTTTCTGGTTTGGCTGCTCTCTGCTGAGCCTTGGGTTTGGGCATTAGTACAAAGCTTTCACACCAAAAGGCTCGTTTCCACCCCGGTCATTCAATTCTCAAGGCATCTCTCCATCCTGGAGGTCCCCAGGATGCTGGGATCCCCACAGCCTCAATCTTTTAACAACTACTGAGAAAATGCTCCTAGTGTGGTTGAACCACTGCTTGTTAGGGAACAACCACGACCAAAAGGAGCCCTGGACCCCATTCCCTGTGGCTGGGAGGGAGGAAAACCCCAGCTGACTCGGCTTTGCTGTGTCAGCTTCTTATTTGTTTTCATTTTTATTTGTTTCAATTCTTATTAATTTATCTCCCCAAACCACCAGGAAACAGCCCCTCCAGCCCGCTCTGCCTTCTCCTCAGCTCACTCCTGCAAAACCAAGCTCTGTGCTGACACCCCGACCGTTGCGAGTGCAGCCAAATGAACGAGAAAATGGTTGGAAAGCTTTTAATTATCACTCTACCTAAACCACCTGGCACTCTCAGTAGCTGGAGAATAGAAACCCTTTCCTGGCCCCGGAAAACACCACTTTCATCCCCACATTTCTTTTTATTTTATGTTTTCTGGGTGTCATAGTATGCAGAACCACAAGTACCAGCTCTAAATGAGGTGAGGACTCTGGAGCAGAGCCCGTGGCCACAAGGCAGCAAGGCACCAACAGCTCCAAGCTTCTCCTCCTGGGAGTGAGCTGCTGATAGCGGTGAGGTCTCCTACCTTGGCTGGAGCTCATCGGCTGGGGAATGGTGGAGGGAGAGGATTCCACCTGCATTCTGCTGCTCCGAGCAAGGCGGGTGAGAAGGTGCAGCTCTTCAGGGGTTCAGCTGTAAAGGGAGAGGGATGGAGAGAGGAGGGTTTGGGAAAAGGATGCAAGGAGAGGATCCGCATGCCTTGGGCTGTGGGAGGTACCAGGGCAGCCTTTAGCCTCTCATGGCGCTGGAAAGGTGCAGGGAAGCTGTGTGAGCGCTGCAGAACCTCCTCCCCTCCCAGAGGCGAGGGAACCTGGCCGTGACTGCCCTGCACAGGGCATCCAACCTTGCACCCTGACAAACCAAAGGCTTCTGCCAGAACCAGTGGACGGGCAGCTCCTCTCCACCTCCTGGCCAGAATCAGTGTCTGGGCTTGCCCCGTGGGGCTGGTGGGAGCCCCTGATGAGGGATGGGCGAGCGCCGTGCTCTCAACCGCAGCAATAATTGTGTGAGGCTGCAGATGTTAATCGCAAGTGAAAATGAAAAGTGAGGACTGGGTTTCTTTTAATTGCAGGATGAGTGTTTACTTGCGGGATGTTAATTTGCTGGCTGAGAGAAGGGCAGGAGCCGTGCAACCATTTTCCCCCATGACAAATCTGACTGAGTCAGCTTGTAAAGGGGTGCTCGGCTGGCACTGGCACAGGGAATCATGGAATCGTGGAATCAGGGAATGAGTTGGGTAGGAAGGAACCCCAAGGATCACCCAGTCCCACCCCTGCCAGGGACAGGGACACCTCCCACTGGATCAGGGGCTCCAAGCCCCATCCAGCCTGGCCTTGAACCCCTCCAGGGATGGGGCAACCTGGGCCAGGGCCTCCCAAACCCTTGCAGCAAAACATTTCTCCCTAAGATCTCATCTCAATCTCCCCTCTTGCAGTTCAAAACCATTCCCCTCATGCTCTCCCTGCCCTCCTTGACCCAGAGCCCCTCCCCAGCTCTCCTGGAGCCCCTTTCAGCACTAGAAGCTGCTCTGAGGTCTCCCCGCAGCCTTCTCTTCTCCAGGCTGAACAAGCCCAACTCTCCCAGCCTGGCCTCATAAAGGAGTTTCTCCAGCCCTCACGTCATCTCCGTGGCCTCTTCTGGAGCCCCAGGGCTCCATTTCTCCCAGACCCCTTGGACACTTCATCGAAGCATGGAGCTGTTCTGCACAAGGGACTGTTTTTCTCCTGAGAGCATTTAGGCCTCACAAGGGAGCCAGAGTGATATGTTTGGCCACAGGAAGGAAGGTTGCAAAGATCATATCTTCCAAGGTAAATATGTAAAACGCTAACATTTATAAGGATCCACATTATGGATTTTTGCAAGCTTTTCAGGAAGCCTGGCGGGCGTTCCCAAGCAATCAGGGATTTCTAAAATCCTCACCTAAAAATTAACTACTGCAGAAAGGCCTCAGCGGAATGAGACAGGTGGAGATCTGGCTGATGCGATAAGCAGTTTTATTCATGTTTAAAGCAGAATAAGCAAACCAGTGGCACAAACAGGAACCTCTGTCCAATATAAAGCACTTTACATCCTCCAGCTGTGACCACAGTGACCCAAGCACATGAGGGAGAAGCCAAGAGGGCTCTTGTGCCAGGGAAGACCGTGCAGTTTGGGCCTAGCAGAAAGATGGGAACTCAGATGAACTCATTTCACTTTTTTTTTCTGAAAAGGCACTGTGCGTACACGCATCCCTGTGTTGGAGAAACCACCGTGGGGCCTGCTCTGGGACTCGCACCCCGGGGCTGCTCCGCACAGAAAACAAGACTGAAACCAGGCCGTGCGTCGCTCACTGATGTGCCTGCAGCAAAGCCTCACGGCAAGCAGAGCTCCCACAGCTCAGGCCAGCGGAAAATGAGACTCTAGCAAGGAATGGGGACCCCAGACCCAATTGCCCAATGCTCTTTGTTAACGGCTGCGCTACGGAAGAGAGAGAAGAAGGGAGCCTTGCCCGCGGGCCTAGTCGTAGTTCTCGGTGGTGGCGTCCCCGGAGGGGAAGTGGATGGCATGGGCAAGGCAAGGCCCGTTGGGCTCCTTCCCAAAATCCACCAGGAAGTTCTTGTTGACGGTCAGGCCTCCCTTCTCCGTGTCCACATCGATCAGCAGCATGACAGAGCCTTCCCTGCGAGGGACAAGGGCGCAGCGGTTACCCACAAGCAAGTCACACCCTGTCTGAGAGGTTCTGCCCTTCACCTCCTGTTCTATATCAAGGACGGGGCTTTCTCCTTAACCTGCCCCTTGCCCAGCCAGAGGCATCAGTGAGCCCGCTGCATGGGAATTCAACACGAGGGAGCTGCGGGGACGATGTAGTGAAACACCTTCCGTCCCCTGGCAATCACCGACAGTACCCGAAAGCCCCCAGAGGGGCTCCCAGAGCCCCCGGAACTTTCAAATGTTCCTTACCTCACCACATCTGGGTAGAACTGCTTGTCCCAAGTGCTGTACATGGAGTTGGTGACGTACAGCCTCTTGCCGTCCAAGCTGAGCTGCATTTTAGCTGGGCCGCCGTACACTCTCTTGCACTGAGGGCACAACCGAGACCAGAGATGTGACCGGGTGCTTTTTCTCAGCAGCCCAGCACGACCAGAAGCAGAGGAGAAGAGCCAAGCCGAGTGGCTGCCTCCCTCCCAGCCGCACAAGGTGCAAGAGGCTGCAGACACAGAGGAACCTCTGACCCTTGGTCAGAGAATGAGCCGAGCAGAGCCAAACCCAAAGGACACCTGAGGGCAAAGAGGCTGCAAACTCACCTTGATCACCAAGGGCTCCGGCTGGCATTTCAGCTCTTCATCCCGACACACGGTCACGGGGCCCCCGCGGAGGATGCTGCCTCCCACAAACACCTGCAGGCGAGGCAGTGCAAGGCGCATTGCCCTCTCGTTCAACCACTGGACCCTGCGGGGAAACCCGTCCCCACAAGCCCTTCTGCACCCGCCTCACCTGTCCCACCAGCCGGGGCTTGCAGTTTTTGGAGAGCTCGTACTGGCGGACGTCTCCGTGCAGCCAGTTGCAGAGGTACAGGTACTTGTCATCCGGGGAGATGACGATGTCGGCGGTGAAGGCTGCGGCACAGAAACACAGAGCTCCAGAGAAGCAGCATCAACAGACAACGCACTGGGCATCGTGTCAGAGTGCGCCCCTCTCTCTGCCATCCCTGTGCTGCGCCCCAGCAAAAGGGACCTGCTGGCATGCACAGACTCTGTTGGGAACAGCAGGGTTTTCTCGGGGTCTGCTAAGCCCCTCAGCCCCTCGAACAAGCCTCCCGCTGTGGGAACACAGCAAGGCTTTGAGAGACAGCCTGGGGAATGTACTAGGCTGTATGCAGAGTGCCGGGAGGAAAAAAGAACCACAAGCTCACGGCACACAAACCTGGCATCTTGCACATGATCCATCCTGTCACTTCCTTGGCTGGGATGCGAATCGCCTCTTCTACTGCCCAGCTCTCTCTCTGCACAAGAAACATCAGCAGCACAGCGTGAGCCTCCCTGGCTGCTCAGGACAGAGAGCTCCCCTGCACCCAGCACCAGCCAGGCTGGGATTCATCCCCCAAATGGATCCCCCGGAGCTCGTCCCAGCTGTTCTCGATGGGTTCCTCCCACACTCCGAGCAGGAGCAGCATCCTCTCATCCCAGCACACGTGGCCAATGCCGGGGCCGGGTGCTGCCCTCTCCATATACCCAAGTCCTGCTCTTGGCTACCCCTCATTTCCCAACCTCCTGCAGCTCCCACGGCCACATCATTCCAGTTCTTGCCTCACACTTGAAGATGCGGTAGATGACACCACTCAGGGCGCAGCCGACGTATCCCTCAGCAGCATCGGGGTTGTGCAGGAACCTGACAGTCAAGGGCAGAGAATCCTCTCCCAGGTCAAAGGTTTGCTTCAGGGTGTGGCAGGACAAGTTCCACACATCCAGGCGGTGCCCAAAGACCCCTGAGGATAAAGAAAACCAAGTCAGAAGGAGGGAGCCTCCAGGGACACTAACCTCTTCCTAAAGCGCTCACATCTGCAGCCAGGGCAATGGTGAGCCAGAAGCAGCAGAGAAACTGCGAGGATGGTGGGAGCAGCAGGAGAAGACATGTCCAGCCTGGCTTAGGGACAGCGGCTGCACGTCCTGCAGCAGCGCTGGGAAACGGGGCTGGGCAGGGACAACTTCACCCCAGTGCGTACGGGCTCAGCACTGGCATCCCTACTCCCTCACCCTTCCCGAAGTCGTTGGGATCAAATCTACGTCCTGCAATTTTTACGACGACTCCAGCAGAGCTGACCAGCACGTTGTGGCATGGCTGGATCCAAAAGTCGTAGCCACTTGGGGGGGTGTCACGCACGTATTCCCAATTGCCCTTCAGTTCGTAGGTCTCCTTTTCCAGCACGATAAATCCACCTTGATAGAGAAGAGGTCAAGACACATCACACACTCCACTTCCAAGCTGGACTGTTTGTTCCTGGTGCTATTTGAGGAAAAGTACCTTTTCCATTGCCAGCTGGATCTCCCATGTTGGCAATCAGGACATCGCCGTTGGGCAGGCTGCGAGGCACGTTCAGGTAGCCCTTGTCACACGTCCAGAAGACGTCCACTGGCTCAATCATCTGGAACATATTGACACATACACACACTTCAGCCTCCGACCTCTCAGCTCGTCTCATAGAATCATAGAATCACCAGGTTGGAAAGGACCCACCAGATCACGGAGTCCAACCATTCCCATCGATCACTAACCCGTGTCCCTCAGCACCTCGTCCACCCGTCCCTTAAACCCCTCCAGGGAAGGGGAATCAACCTCCTCCCTGGGCAGCCTCTGCCAGGGACCAATGACTCTTTCCATGAAAATTTTTTTCCTAATGTCCAGCCTGACCCTCCCCTGGTGGAGCTTGAGGCCATTCCCTCTCGTCCTGTCCCCTGTCCCCTGGGAGAAGAGCCCAGCTCCCTCCTCTCCACAACCTCCTCTCAGGGAGTTGCAGAGAGCAATGAGCTCTCCCCTCAGCCTCCTCTTCTCCAGGCTGAACCCCCCCAGCTCTCTCAGCCGCTCCTCTTCTTCTCCAGCCCTCTCCCCAGCTTCGTTGCTCTTCTCTGCACTCGCTCCAGAGCCTCAACATCCTTCTGTGGAGAGGGGCTCCATATCAGAGCCTTTGGCCCGTGGAGGCCCTTGAGGATCTCTTGACCCTTGCAGGAGTTTCATTCCACACATGCCCACTTGCTGGGCTCGCTCCTGCACAGCCTCCCCTGCTCTGAAAAGGAGAGGGCAGAGGGGAAACGCAACCCGTCTCTCTCAAATGAGGGTGGAAGAGAAGATGAAGAGACAACCCTTCTTCCCTGGTTGTGATTCCAGAAGCACCAGTTCCCAGCTCCTTCCCAGAAACCAGTCCTTGACCCAACTCAAGCTCACCTTGCAGATCCTGGGAGCCCGGCACTCTGAGCCCACATCCACCACGTAGATGCGGGAGGAGATGAGACAGGGCAGAATCAGCTTGTTCCTTCTCCTCGTGGCACTGTTGGGGCAGGCGCAGGCAGTGCTGAACCCCGAGGCGTGCAGCTCGTCCTTGAGGTTGGGCATGAGCAGGCGGTGGATCACCTAGGGAGCCAAGGCAGAGTTAAAGTGGCTTGGGGAGCAGGGGGAAAGGGGCCCCAACTCTGCCTCTGGTGCCTCCGCTTGGCTGGAGCTGTGATGCCTGTGGAGATGCAGGGAGCAGAGCCCTGGGGAGATTCCAACAACAATTCCTCCTGCCATGACAATGAAACTTGTAAAACGTTGGATATGAAAGAATTCTGATGATCGTTTTGGTGTGTTGTTCTGCAAACTCCACCTAGGTCTGGAGTCCAGAACGAGTTAAAAGCTTCCAGAGGCCAATATTGGATTTAAGTGCATTTCCTTCTAAGCTCTTGGAGCAATGGACTCTTACCATCATAGAATCACCAGGTTGGAAAAGACCCACTGGGTCATCGAGTCCAACCATTCCCATCGATCACTAACCCGTGTCCCTCAGCACCTCGTCCACACGTCCCTTAAACCCCTCCAGGGAAGGGGACTCAACCCCCTCCCTGAGCAGCCTCTGACAGGGAACAATCACCCTTTCCATGAAATATTTTTCCCTGCTGTCCAGCCTGACCCTCCCCTGGTGGAGCTTGAGGCCATTCCCTCTCGTCCTGTCCCCTGTCCCTTGGGAGAAGAGCCCAGCTCCCTCCTCTCCACAACCTCCTCTCAGGGAGTTGCAGAGAGCAATGAGCTCTCCCCTCAGCCTCCTCTTCTCCAGGCTGAACCCCCCCAGCTCTCTCAGCCGCTCCTCTTCTTCTCCAGCCCCCTCCCCAGCTTCGTTGCTCTTCTCTGCACTCGCTCCAGAGCCTCAACATCCTTCTGGTGGGGAGGAACCAGAACTGACCCCACGATTCGAGGAGCGGTCTCACCACTGCCAAGTACAGGAGGAGAATAACCTCCCTGGAGATGCAGAGAACTTGCCCTTGTGGCATTCAGGGACAGGGAATCCGATCTCCGTGTGGGATGCAGCGGGTGTGTTAGTACAGGAGCAGAGAAGAGCTCTGACTCTGCAGCACAGCAAAACCTGTTGGGGTCCCCTGAACCACCCAGGGCCCTGGAGACATTTTCCACGTTGAGGAGGCACCAACAGGGCCTTTCACTGCATGGGCAAAGCCACTCGTACCTGGCCATAACATGGAGATCTGGGGTTGAGGTCGATGGTGGCCAAGAAGTCAGGCTCGTCGATGCACGTTTCCCTGTAGGTACAGGTCACGTAGGCAACCTCCTCCCTGGGAACTGGGGATACGGAAAGCTTGGGTTAAGACAGGCCAGGAAAGAAGAGAAGGAAAAGCTTCAACAGAGTCTTGGCTAGGATGGATCTGATTTTTCAGGAGGCTGTGACCTCCCTCCTTGGTCATTGTCAACTGTCCGACCCCACTCCTGTGACTGACCCAGACGTGAGAGAACAACAGGAGTGGATCTCCAGGCAGTGACACTTTTCTTCCCTTGATAACATTTTTCTCCCGTTGCAGACAGGATTTGGCAAACCCAGTTCGTTATTGGTGGGCTCCACCAACAAGGACCTCGTTCCAAATCCCCCCGTTCCCAAACACGCTCAAGAGGACTTGCCTTTCAGAGCCTCTGGGCAGGTGGGGTACTCGTAGCACTGACCTCGGCATCTCTCTGGTTGAGAAGAAGAGCAGAATAAAGTGAGAAATGCCCACGTGCTTCAGAGGAGCCTGTTGAGAAGATCCTGTCCCACCCAAGAGACCAAGTCCCGTCTCAGCTCTCAGTGTGGGAGAGGCTGCAGAGCATCTCTTACCCATGCTGGAGCCTTCTGGGTCCTCTCCTCACGAGCAGGGGTGATGGAACTGGAGATGCCGCTCGCTGTTGGCCTCGCTGGAGCAGGTTGGGTTGTGCCGAGGCTGCTCCAAGGGGGCCTTATATCCAAGACCAAGGGGTGGGGGGAGAAGGCAAGCTGCCAAGGGAGGAGCCGTCCCTCCCAAGCATTTGGGAGGTGCTGGCCCAGCGCGGTGGCTTCTTTCCGCCTTGCAGCCTCCAATCTGGAGGGAAGATCTGCTGCTCCGTGCAGGTCTTTTCCTCAAACGCAACCACCCGTATCTGATCCTGGGGCTCTGCTGATTTCCAGTGGGATTTCCTCCCACTCTGGAGGTGCCCATGGCCCAGTAGCCATGTCATTAAAGCCATCCCCATACACAAGTTCTGCCACTAAAATGTGCAGTGGCTGCAAATTCCACAGCAGAGATGAGAAGCTCAGCAAGATAATCGGCCTCACCAGCAGCCTCCCAGGAATTACAAGGTCTGGACACATGGAGGCCAGCAAAGGCGCCTTTGAAATGTAGACCCTGACAGAATGCACGTCTTCTTCTGAGGACCTAGCTAAAGATGTGGTGTCCCTGCCTTCAGCTCGGAAAGGCAGGCTGAGAGTTGCCCTACCCATAATGGAGACGTTTGGAGCTCCTGAGGATGGTGAACTGGGATCCAGAGCTCATGACAGGACAGAAGTGGCTCCAGCAGTGCCAACACTAAATGAGGAGCTGGCAAGATCTCCCAAAGAGATGGAAAAGGACAGAAGTGGGAGCCTCAATCAATACAATCGGTGCCCTTGTTGAAGCAGCTTTTACAAAGTCAAGACATGCCTGCTGCCCGTCGGGTTTTGTCTCCGTACAGGAAATTCAGCCTGTGGGAACGAGGAATTTGGGATTTGAGGCAGCTCAGTGCCTGAGCAGCAGCTACGAACGGTCCCCACCAGCCCGGCCAAGGAATTCCCAAACCCCACGGCAGGTACCAACAGTGCAAAGGCACCAGAGTGGCTGGAATTGGATTCCCCCGACCCCTCCATGGGAACAACAGAGAGGGTTGGAGAGAAGCTTTTTGGAACTCGGGGTCCCCTCCAGAGATCCCTGTGAGCCTGGCTGCCACCGGGTGCCAACCGACAGCAGGGGGAAGACACCAGGAGGCACGGAATGTGATTGATTGAGTGTCACGTCTCGTGGATGAGCTCCTCGACTAAATTACACGGGCAAATTACACGGGCCAAGTAATTGCTCCAGGCAGGAATGCAGAATCATCTGACAGAGCCACTAAAGACACCCTCAGGAGATCGCTATCAGAGGAGATTGCCTGTCTCACCAGGGTTGTCATTAGTGGCTCTCAGGTTCCAAACCAGCACTTGAAACACGCAGGTGGGCACTGGAGCAGCCGGACACCGACCACTCAGCTCTGAGGAGTTTCTCCAATGGTAAGTGCAGCACCCAGAGGCAGTGGGGTCCTACTCAGTAAATGCTTGGTGTCAGCAGCAAGAAAGGAAAAAATGAGGGGAATTTCAGGGTAGTTCTCACTCATTCCTGAAGATCCAAGGCCGTGGATAAAGCCCAGGCTGAGACTGACTTATGAGATGAACACTGGCCCAGTTAGCCAGTGCACCGTGGTACCAAGTGCTGCTGATAGTTTAAGGGCTAAATACATTCTTTGCTGACACTTTAAGAACTAACACAACAACCTCAAGTCCTCACGCTTTAGAGACACTTCTACTGACGGCAACTAACCGGAGAAATACCGTGCTGACAAAATGTCTAGAAAAAGTATTTTAGGAAATACCGAGCGTGTCCTGGGGTCTGGCCAAGCCCCAGATCCAGCTGGGTGGAGGGATCATAGGATCATAGAATCCTGGGGTCAGTTCTGGTTCCTCCCCACCAGAAGGATGTTGAGGCTCTGGAGCGAGTGCAGAGAAGAGCAACGAAGCTGGGGAGGGGGCTGGAGAAGAAGAGGAGCGGCTGAGAGAGCTGGGGGGGTTCAGCCTGGAGAAGAGGAGGCTGAGGGGAGAGCTCATTGCTCTCTGCAACTCCCTGAGAGGAGGTTGTGGAGAGGAGGGAGCTGGGCTCTTCTCCCAAGGGACAGGGGACAGGACGAGAGGGAATGGCCTCAAGCTCCACCAGGGGAGGGTCAGGCTGGACATTAGGAAAAAATTTTCCATGGAAAGGGTGATTGGTCCCTGGCAGAGGCTGCTCAGGGAGGGGGTTGAGTCGCCTTCCCTGGAGGGGTTTAAGGGACGGGTGGACGAGGTGCTGAGGGACACGGGTTAGTGATTGATGGGAACGGTTGGACTCGATGATCCGGTGGGTCTCTTCCAACCTGATGATTCTATGATTCTATTTAGTGATGCTGTTACTGAGAGTATTTAAGACCAGGAGCATCACGTTAATTTTATTAACTATTGACGTTTATTATGATCTGTTGAATATTAGTAATTATGACTGGTTATTGACATTATTTAAAATTCATTAATAAACAGAAAAAATAACTTATGAACAAATAAGTGCTCACAACACAATAATAGGTAACGATGACTGTACCACCTCAGTCAAATAACTGGAACCAGCTGCCCAGGGAGGTGGTTGCGTCCCCATCCCTGAGGGGTTTAAAAGACAGGCGGATGAACAGCTTAGGGATATGATTTAGTGGTGGACACGTATGGTTAGGCTTGATGATCTCAGAGGTCTTTTCCAACCTAGTGGTTCTATGATTAGAATTAATAATGGCCTGCGATGATTATTATCGTTACTAGCAGGAAGTATCTGCAGTTCATAACAGCATCACAGCATTAATCATGTTCACTTATTATTAATACTTATTACCCATGTCTAATAAATCCATATTGAAGCACTCCCAACCAGAGAGGCAGGTGTTAGAAATTACTCAATAGCAACTATTAATTATAGCCATTATTAATTACGGTCTAAACCCAGCTCAAGTTCCCTATTAGTGGGTGAACGATCCAACCCTTGGTGAATTCTGCTTCACGACGATAGGAAGAGCCAGCATGGAAGGATCGAGATGCGACTTTGCTGTGAAGACTTGGCCGCCCCAAGCCGGTTAGACCTGTGGTAACTTTTCTGACACCTCCTGCTTAAAACCCCAAAAGAAACGTTGTGTTTTGTAATTACTACAAGCATCTGTATACTGTTTACCAAAATCCAAATTGAAACTTTATCGAATGAGTAGGAATAACGCGGTAATGGGAAGGAAACAGTCATTCACGCAACGTACGTGACCTACCTGCAAAAACTATGGACATTATCAAGGAAAGAAAAGAGAGCCGCGTTGATAAACATTTGATAAACATGCCTTGTTGATAAACATTTAGCATTTTTCTTGTCGGGATCGGGAGGGTCCCACTTCCAATAATACCTCAAAACTACTTGTGTGCCATTTTCCACGTGCACCTAGGGGCAAGGCAACACATTAAATTGATGACGTGTTTGTTAATTCACAGACTGGTTCTTTTAAATGTTCATATTGTTTCATGTTTTCGTGAGCCGCTTCCTTTAGAAATGGTATTTTACTCTCATATCTGGCGGTTACATCTTTTTAAAGGATTTTTACTGGATAGTGGGTAGCTCTAGGATTGCTTTATTTACAACTTGGAGTCGGGCCGTCACCTCACTGACTGGCAAAGGCCCCCACAAAATCATCAGGTATTTATACAGCATCATGCAGGAGGTGTTTTCTTTGTAAAGTTGTTGGTGTTTTTCCCTGTGCTCCTAGTTCTTTATTCTTCGTTAACTCGACAGCCCACGGAAGTCCGCCTTGATAATTCATCTCTGCTCTTTCGTTTCAGTTCTCCCTCAGAAGTGAAGCTTCAACAGGTCATGTTCCACCTCTTGTTATAAAAATCTAATACCTAAGCTTAACGTTTCTTACACAACCTGTTGATTCAGCTGGACTAGGGCTGTACGTGGGACAACGGAACAGTATTCTTATAGTTGTCATAAAGATTAATTTCCGAGACCTGTTCTTATTATATTCTTAATACAATACTCTATCACAAGCACCTATCAATAATATCTAAGTCCTACTTGGATGTGTTTATCGTATTTTCTCATTTTCCCTTAGCACATCTATAACAATCTCAGCGTCTCTTCTAACTATTACCAAATTCGATTCATACAATTCACTTTTACTGTAACTTATGGATGGGTCTGCAAGTACCATCCAATCTTTCTCTTTGGCTTCGTTACTTAAGATTTCAAAAATTAGGTTATGCCTTTTAATCCTTGCATCTTGTACCATAGGACAATATCCTATTATATTTGCACAGGTCTCTGTCTCGGCCAGGCAGAGCCTACAAGATATTACATGGATTCCCTGTCTACTCCTAGATAAAAACTGTTGTGGAGTAGACGTTCACCCATAATTGTAGGGCTGTTATGAGCTTTATGTGAGGAATGCCCCATAATCCAATGATGACTGATTTTATAATTCTCAAACTTGTTCAGGCCTTGGCCTTGAGCTTAGCCCAGTTTAATAATTCCCTTCTTCTTCAGTTACAGGTCTTGGAAAGATGGTTTTCATAGAATCACAGAATCACCACAGAATCTGGTGGGAAAAGACCCACCAGATCATCGAGTCCAACCGTTCCCATCAATCACTAACCCATGTCCCTCAGCGCCTCGTCCACCCGGCCCTTAAACCCCTCCAGGGAAGGGGACTCAACCCCCTCCCTGAGCAGCCTCTGACAGGGAACAATCACCCTTTCCATGAAATATTTTTCCCTGCTGTCCAGCCTGACCCTCCCCTGGTGGAGCTTGAGGCCATTCCCTCTCGTCCTGTCCCCTGTCCCTTGGGAGAAGAGCCCAGCTCCCTCCTCTCCACAACCTCCTCTCAGGGAGTTGCAGAGAGCAATGAGCTCTCCCCTCAGCCTCCTCTTCTCCAGGCTGAACCCCCCCAGCTCTCTCAGCCGCTCCTCTTCTTCTCCAGCCCCCTCCCCAGCTTCGTTGCTCTTCTCTGCACTCGCTCCAGAGCCTCAACATCCTTCTGGTGGGGAGGAACCAGAACTGACCCCAGGATTCGAGGAGCCGTCTCCCCAGGGCCGAGTCCAGAGGGAGAAGAACCTCCCTGGCCCTGCTGGCCACGCCGTGTCTGCTCCAAGCCAAGATGCCACTGGCCTTCTTGGCCACCTGGGCCCCTGCTGGCTCCTGTCCAACCAACCCCCCCAGGTCCTTCTCCTCCAGGCAGTTTCCAGCCAGACTTCTCCTAGTCTGGAGCTGCTCAGGGTTCTTGTGCTCCAAGAGCAGGACCCGGCGTTTGGCCTCGTTAACCCTCCTGCTGTTGGTCTCAGCCCAGGGATCCAGCCTGTTCAGATCCCTTTGGAGCCTCCCGACCCTCCAGCAGATCCAGCTTCCACCCAGCTCAGTGTCATCTGCAAACTTGCTCAGGGTGCCCTTGATGCCTTCATCCAGGTCGTTGATAAAGACATAGAACAGGGCTGGAGCCAGCGCTGAGCCCCGGGGGCACCACTTGGAACTGGCCTCCAGCTGGAGTCAACTCCATTGACCACCAGGAGGTACTCGGTGTGGATGGGATGGAAAAGAAAAATCTCGCAGCCTGATGCAGGCGAGGATGCCTTGTGAAAGCTGTGAGTTGATAAGCCAGAGGTAACAACTTTCAAAAGCTTTTAGTCCTTTTCTGTGTCCTCCTAAATCCACTGTCATGGGCACCTCCTTCAGCACAGCTGCTCCTTGGGGAGAGGTGGGAACCCCATGCAGCTGCCGTGGGGAATGAATTTGTTGTGTTTCCTTCATCCATTTCTCATCCGTGGCAGCAAAAACACTGAACAATGTCCCATCCGGTGGCTTCCGCAGGAACCCTGCTAATGTCATCTCCCTGGGCACAAGGCATTGTTAAGGGAAGAAGCTTATTTACCAGCCGTGTTTAATTTCCCTCTAGCTTTTGCTTCCATCTGTGAAAGCTGGGAAATGACATGATGCATCTGGAAGGCGGGATGGTGACGAGTCTGAGAGCCAGGGTGGAGAGCAGGGACAGCGAGGCATCCCAGAGCCAATGAATCTGAGAGTGGTACCAGCGACCCATCCAAGAGCTGGGAACAATGATGCTTCCGAGAGCCAGGATGGTGATGCATCCAAGAGTGGGGATGGCGCTGGTCTCATTAGCACCTTGGGCTTCAGCATAAACCTCATGGCCATGGTGACCCTCCCTTGGAGCTTGCCAGGCTCCAGAGAATCCCTGGGATGCAGCACCCTCAGCATCCCAGGTGGCAGAACCCTCGACATCGCTGGGATGCAGAACCCTCGGCATCGCTGGGATGCAGAACCCTCAGCATCGCTGGGATGCAGAACCCTCGGCATCGCTGGGATGCAGAACCCTCGGCATCGCTGGGATGCAGAACACTCGGCATCGTTGGGATGCAGAACCCTCAGCATCGCTGGGATGCAGAACCCTCGGCATTGCTGGGATGCAGATCCCTCAGCATCGCTGGGATGCAGATCCCTCAGCATCGCTGGGATGCAGAACCCTCGGCATCGTTGGGATGCAGAACCCTCAGCATCGCTGGGATGCAGAACCCTCAGCATCGCTGGGATGCAGAACCCTCAGCATCGCTGGGATGCAGATCCCTCGACATCGCTGGGATGCAGATCCCTCAGCATCGCTGGGATGCAGAACCCTCGGCATCGTTGGGATGCAGAACCCTCAGCATCGCTGGGATGCAGAACCCTCGGCATCGTTGGGATGCAGAACCCTCGACATTGCTGGGATGCAGATCCCTCAGCATCGTTGGGATGCAGAACCCTCAGCATCGCTGGGATGCAGAACCCTCGACATCGCTGGGATGCAGAACCCTCGACATCGCTGAGATGCAGATCCCTCAGCATCGCTGGGATGCAGAACCCTCGACATCACTGGGATGCAGATCCCTCAGCATCGCTGGGATGCAGAACCCTCGGCATTGCTGGGATGCAGAACCCTCAGCATCGCTGGGATGCAGAACCCTCGACATCGCTGGGATGCAGAACCCTCAGCATCGCTGGGATGCAGAACCCTCAGCATCGCTGGGATGCAGAACCCTCGACATCGCTGGGATGCAGATCCCTCAGCATCGCTGGGATGCAGAACCCTCGACATCGCTGGGATGCAGAACCCTCAGCATCGCTGGGATGCAGAACCCTCAGCATCGCTGGGATGCAGAACCCTCGACATCGCTGGGATGCAGAACCCTCGACATCGCTGGGATGCAGAACCCTCAGCATCGCTGGGATGCAGAACCCTCGACATCGCTGGGATGCAGAACCCTCAGCATCGCTGGGATGCAGAACCCTCGACATCGCTGGGATGCAGAACCCTCAACATCGCTGGGATGCAGAACCCTCGGCATCGCTGGGATGCAGAACCCTCAGCATCGCTGGGATGCAGAACCCTCAGCATCGCTGGGATGCAGAACCCTCGACATCGCTGGGATGCAGAACCCTCGACATCGCTGGGATGCAGAACCCTCAGCATCGCTGGGATGCAGAACCCTCGACATCGCTGGGATGCAGAACCCTCAGCATCGCTGGGATGCAGAACCCTCGACATCGCTGGGATGCAGAACCCTCAACATCGCTGGGATGCAGAACCCTCGGCATCGCTGGGATGCAGAACCCTCAGCATCGCTGGGATGCAGAACCCTCGGCATCGCTGGGATGCAGAACCCTCGGCATCGCTGGGATGCAGCACCCTCGGCATCGCTGGGATGCAGAACCCTCGGCATCGCTGGGATGCAGATCCCTCAGCATCGCTGGGATGCAGATCCCTCAACATCGCTGGGATGCAGATCCCTCGACATCGCTGGGATGCAGAACCCTCGGCATCGCTGGGATGCAGAACCCTCAGCATCGCTGGGATGCAGATCCCTCAACATCGCTGGGATGCAGAACCCTCGGCATCGCTGGGATGCAGAACCCTCGGCATCGCTGGGATGCAGATCCCTCAACATCGCTGGGATGCAGAACCCTCAGCATCGCTGGGATGCAGAACCCTCAGCATCGCTGGGATGCAGAACCCTCAGCATCGCTGGGATGCAGAACCCTCGACATCGCTGGGATGCAGATCCCTCAGCATCGCTGGGATGCAGAACCCTCGACATCGCTGGGATGCAGAACCCTCGACATCGCTGGGATGCAGATCCCTCAGCATCGCTGGGATGCAGATCCCTCAGCATCGCTGGGATGCAGAACCCTCGACATCGCTGGGATGCAGATCCCTCAGCATCGCTGGGATGCAGAACCCTCAGCATCGCTGGGATGCAGAACCCTCAGCATCGCTGGGATGCAGAACCCTCAGCATCGCTGGGATGCAGAACCCTCGACATCGCTGGGATGCAGATCCCTCAGCATCGCTGGGATGCAGATCCCTCAGCATCGCTGGGATGCAGAACCCTCGACATCGCTGGGATGCAGAACCCTCGACATCGCTGGGATGCAGAACCCTCGACATCGCTGGGATGCAGAACCCTCGACATCGCTGGGATGCAGAACCCTCGGCATCGCTGGGATGCAGAACCCTCGGCATCGCTGGGATGCAGAACCCTCGGCATCGCTGGGATGCAGAACCCTCGGCATCGCTGGGATGCAGATCCCTCAGCATCGCTGGGATGCAGATCCCTCAACATCGCTGGGATGCAGATCCCTCGACATCGCTGGGATGCAGAACCCTCGGCATCGCTGGGATGCAGAACCCTCAGCATCGCTGGGATGCAGATCCCTCAACATCGCTGGGATGCAGATCCCTCGGCATCGCTGGGATGCAGAACCCTCGGCATCGCTGGGATGCAGAACCCTCAGCATCGCTGGGATGCAGATCCCTCAACATCGCTGGGATGCAGAACCCTCGGCATCGCTGGGATGCAGAACCCTCAACAGCGCTGGGATGCAGATCCCTCAACATCGCTGGGATGCAGAACCCTCGGCATCGCTGGGATGCAGAACCCTCGGCATCGCTGGGATGCAGAACCCTCGGCATCGCTGGGATGCAGCACCCCTGGTATCATCAGGAACAAGCATCAGCTTTGCTGTCCTGTTCTGGAAAAGCCATTTGTTTTGTCTCGCCTGCTGCATTTTCCCATGTGAAAGGGACGGCTCCCACGCTTCTGCCTCGCTGCGGGACTTTTTACAGTTTGACTTTGGCACATAAACTGCATAAAGGGCAGCGATTGTGCAAAATCGGGATTTTGAAGAGAGGAGCATGGGGCTGGAGATGGAAAAGATGCCAAGTTTGGCTGCTTTTCCTGGCTGCTCTTTGGCTTTGCTCTGCATTGCGAGATACAAAAAGCGAGTAAAAACAGATGTAAAAGGAGAAAAAGGGACAATAATAGAGTTTTTCAGGCCAGAAACACAATTCCAAATCCACACCCACCTTTCCCCAGAGGATCCGTTGCCTGGAAGAGCTGCTGGGGATGCTCAGGCTGGAACCCTCACAGCCAGGAGGGTTCAGGGTGAAGGGTTTGCTGCCCCCCTGGGTCCCTTCACACCTCACCCCATCCCTGTGTGGCAGCTCTACGCTGCACGTTCCACACTTCTTTATTCCCAAGGCTTTTCCTTGAGCTTTCCACAGCCCCCAGCCAGCAAATCCCTTTGAATTCCGACTCTAAGCTTGCACACCAAGAATTTTCTCCGTCCAACCCCAGTGTTCATCACTGAAGCCAGCACCCCCCTCCTCAACCTTCCCTCCCAGCCAGTTAATTCTTTTAATTCTTTCAATTCCTTCATCCCCCTGCACCGGCAGCTCCGTCCCCCATGGGATTCATCCCGGCGAGGTCGGATTTCTGCTTAAATTGACATTTTGAGGTTCGATGCTACTTCCTCTGCACTCAACCCTTCGCCAAACCTCTCCCTACAGATGGGAAAAGCCCCTTCGGATGGGAAAAGCCCCTTTGGCAAAGCACCTACGGACCTGGGAGGCTGCAAACTGTTCAGGACGTGCTTGAGGAGGTCGGCAGCTGAGTCAGAAAAACATCTGGAATCCTGGCTTAAAATCGATGGCAATCGCTGGCTTAAGATCGGTAGGAATGCTTGGATTAAAATCAATAAGAACCCTTGGCTTAAAATCGATAGAGAGCCTCGGCTTAAAATCAATAGCAACCCTCAGCTTAAAATTGATAGGAATGCTTGGATTAAAATAAATAGGAACCCTCAGCTTAATATTGATAGGAATGCTTGGCTTAAAATCTACAAGAAGCCTCAGCTTCAAATCAATAGGAATGCTTGGATTAAAATTGATAGGAACCCTCAGTTTAAAATCGATAAGAAAGCTTGGATTAAAATCAATAGGAATCCTCGTCTTAAAATCATTAGAAACCCTCAGCTTAAAATTGATAGGAATGCTTGGCTTAAAATCAATAGGAAGCCTCGGCTTAAAATCGATAGGAAGGCATGGATTAAAATTGAAAGGAATAATTGGCTTAAAATCAATGGTGATGCTGGAATTAAAATCTGCAGCATTGCTTGGATTAAAATTGATAGGAACACTCATCTTAAAGTTGACAGGATTGCTTGGCTTAAAATCAATAGGAAACCTCAGCTTAAAATTGATAGCAATGCTTGGATTAAAATCAATAGGATTGCTTGGATTAAAATTGATAGGAATCCTCAGCTTAAAAGTGATAGGAAAGCTTGGATTAAAATCAATAGGAAAGCTTGGAATAAAATTAATAGGAACCCTCGTCTCAAAATCATTAGGAACCCTCAGCTTAAAATTGATAGGAATGCTTGGCTTAAAGTCTATAAGAAGCCTCATCTT
Organism: Clamator glandarius; assembly: GCA_033459285.1. Lineage (NCBI taxonomy): Eukaryota > Metazoa > Chordata > Aves > Cuculiformes > Cuculidae > Clamator > Clamator glandarius. The sequence goes on from JAUNZM010001420.1 coordinate 180,240, forward strand.
AAAATTGATAGGAAAGCTCGGATTAAAACCAACAGGAATGCTCGGCTTAAAATGCTTGGCATGGTTTAGTGTTTGATAGGAATGGTTGGACTCGATGATCTGGTGGGTCTCTTCCAACCTGGTTATTCTATGATTCTATGAAAATCGATAGGAATGTTTGGATTAAAATAGATAGCGACGTTTGGCTTACAGTCAACAGCACAAGGATAAGAACATCGACAGCCGCTGCTCTCCCGGCTGAGGTCCCGTGGATTCCTGCCCCCCGCAGCCGGTGGTTTTCCCCTCGCCCGGGCTCAGGACAGCTGGTTGCCATTAAAATCCCTCTCTCCGCTGGAAACTCGCTTCCGTTTTCTCATCAGCGAGGGGAAACGGGTGAAGCCGCATCCCTGCGGGGGCAGGCACCCACGGAAGGGTCTGCGGAAGCGAGGGGCATCGCTCTCAGGACGTTCTGCTGGAGAAAACTGGAAGAAGGGGCTGGGAGAAGATCGTTAGGATGATGAGAAAGTGTTTGGGGGGACACGGATGAAGACAAAATGGTCTGCAGCTCCTCCCAAGGTTAACAACCTTGTTCGATAGTGTTCAACCACCCTCCTGGCTGGGAAAGGTTCTCCTTCCAGGTAAATCACAGAATCACTAGGTTGTAAAGGACCCACTGGATCATCGAGTCCAACCATTCCTAGTTAGGAATTTCTTTGTGTGGTATCTCCAAACACAGCTCTTCTCCTGCTTTCCAAGACTCATCTTGCTCTGGAGTCCTCAGTGCAGGGAAGACCTGGAGCTGTTGGAGCGAGTCCAGTGGAAGCCATGGAGATGATGCGAAGGCTGGAGAACCTCTTGTACGAGGAGAGTTGGGGTTGTTCAGCCTGGAGAAGAGAAGGCTGCGGGGAGACCTTAGAGCAGCTTCCAGTGCTGAAAGGGGCTCCAGGAAAGCTGGGGAGGGGCTCTGGATCAGGCAGGGCAGGGAGAAGATGAAGGAATGATTTTGAGCTGCAAGAGGGGAGATTGAGATGCGCTCTTGGGGAGAAATGTTTTGCTGTGAGGGTGGGGAGGCCCTGGCCCAGGTTGCCCAGAGCAGTGGTGGCTGCTCCGTCCCTGGAGGGGTTCAAGGGCAGGTTGGATGGGGCTTGGAGGCCCTGATCCAGCGGGAGGTGTCCCTGCCCATGGCAGGGGTGGGGCTGGATGGGCTTTGAGGTCCCTTCCCACCCAAACCATTCCATGTTTCCAAGATTCTATGATCTCTGCACCCTCCAGCAGCAAACCCACCACATTTACCTCCTGCTCCCTCTGCTCCGCTTTTGCTTCCCACTCCAGTTAACACCAGTTTCCTCCATCCTCACGCCCTCTCCTCAGACAAGTCCTTCTACACCAGGATCATTTTCCCCCACAAAGCAGAGGAGCTTTCTTTTCTTTTCATTTCTCTTTTCTTTCCTGTTTCTCTTCCAATAAATGTTTTCCTATTTTATTTCTGGAGAAGAGAGGGAACGAAGCCACTGATATCAATGTGCACCAAGGCACCAAACCCCATAGGTGCAGGAACTGGAGTCGACCATAAACACGGAACGTGGCTCCCAAAGCATCCCAGCCCGGGGGATTCTATCCACTGTAAAAAGACACCACAACAGTTCATGTTTCTTCTCACTGATGGAGAAACTGAGGCACAGGAAAGTGAAATGAAGCCAAGATTTAAGGGAAGTGAGTGTGATGAGGTCACCTCTGCGTTCTCCGCATGGAGGACTTGCTATTAATAACTCCTGCTAAAATATAATCAAAACCACCCTCCCTGTGTTTTCGAGCTCATCCCGCAGCGCTAAGCCCTCCCTCGGGGGAACCACTTCCCAAGATTTACTGGAAGTGAATGTGCTAAGGTCACTTCTGCCTTCTCCGCATGAAGGACTTGCTGTTAATAACTGGCTAAAACATAATCAAAACCACCCTCCCTGTGTTTGCGAGCTCATCCCGTAGCACTAAACCCTCCCTCGGGGGCACAACTTCCCAAGATTTCCAACTCAGCCTTTGGAAGAGATTTTACGAAAGGAAAAGCTTCCATCGCCCGGGGCATCGCCCGTGTCCCGGCCAAGACGGGTCAACCCGGAGCCCAACGCGACCTCTCTCCGCTTGGCGAAGCGCCGAGCGAGGGGGCTCCTCTCGGTCCAGCCCTCGCAAGAGTCATTTCCTGATTCCACCGGGACGTCTCAAGAAATTCTTGAGGAGCAGCGTCCAGCCGCATGGCAAAGCGCACCGCGACGTAGGATGAGGACCTTGTTCATCGCAGCGCTCCTGGTTCTTCATTGTTCGCTGGGTAAGTAACGTTCCTTAGTTTGTTTTTTGGTGGTTTTTTTTTTTTTTTTCCCGGCTATTTTTCATCGCATCGTGCTGCTGAGGGATGTCTGCGCCCCGGGGATGCTGTGCGGTACCCGGCTGGGCTCCGGGATGAAAGCGCCTGAGAGTTCGGCTTGGGAATGGGGGGTCGGGAGCAAAGAGAAACCAGGGGAAACGGGATGATGTGATTAAATTTATTGTGAAGCGGGTGCTGGGAGAGTAGAGTTTGTGCTCGTGGAATTCAGTGGGTGCCGGGAGGAATCAGACCCTGCTTGTGGAATAAAGTGGGTGCTGGGAGAATCCAGTCCCTGCTCCTGGAATATAGTGGGTGCTGGAAGAAACCAGTCCGTGTTTCTGGAGTATAGTGGGTGCTGGGAGAATTCCAGCTCCTGGAATATAGTGGGTGCTGGGAGAATTCCAACTTCTGGAATATAGTGGGTGCTGGGAGAATTCCAGCTCCTGGAATATAGTGGGTGCTGGGAGAATTCCAGCTCCTGGAATATAGTAGGTGCTGGGAGAATTCCAGCTCCTGGAATATAGTCGGTGCTGGGAGAATTCCAGCTCCTGGAATATAGTAGGTGCTGGGAGAATTCCAGTTTCTGGAATATAGGGGGGTGCTGGGAGAATTCCAGCTTCTGGAATATAGTAGGTGCTGGGAGAATCCAGTCCCTGCTCCTGGAATATAGTGGGTGCTGGAAGAATCCAGTCCATGTTTCTGGAGTATAGTGGGTGCTGGGAGAATTCCAGCTTCTGGAATATAGTGGGTGCTGGGAGAATTCCAGCTCCTGGAATATAGTGGGTGCTGGGAGAATTCCAGCTCCTGGAATATAGTGGGTGCTGGGAGAATTCCAGCTCCTGGAATATAGGGGCTGCTGGGAGAATTCCAGCTTCTGGAATATAGTGGGTGCTGGGAGAATTCCAGCTCCTGGAATATAGTGGGTGCTGGGAGAATTCCAGCTTCTGGAATATAGTGGGTGCTGGGAGAATTCCAGCTTCTGGAATATAGTGGGTGCTGGGAGAATTCCAGCTTCTGGAATATAGTGGGTGCTGGGAGAATTCCAGCTCCTGGAATATAGTGGGTGCTGGGAGAATCCAGTCCCTGCTCCTGGAATATAGTGGGTGCTGGGAGAATTCCAGCTCCTGGAATATAGTGGGTGCTGGGAGAATTCCAGCTTCTGGAATATAGTGGGTGCTGGGAGAATCCAGTCCCTGCTCCTGGAATATAGTGGGTGCTGGGAGAATCCAGTCCATGTTTCTGGAGTATAGTGGGTGCTGGGAGAATTCCAGCTCCTGGAATATAGGGGCTGCTGGGAGAATTCCAGCTTCTGGAATATAGTGGGTGCTGGGAGAATTCCAGCTCCTGGAATATAGTGGGTGCTGGGAGAATTCCAGCTCCTGGAATATAGTGGGTGCTGGGAGAATTCCAGCTTCTGGAATATAGTGGGTGCTGGGAGAATCCAATCCCTGCTCCTGGAATATAGTGGGTGCTGGGAGAATCCAGTCCATGTTTCTGGAATATAGTGGGTGCTGGGAGAATTCCAGCTCCTGGAATATACTGGGTGCTGGGAGAATTCCAGCTTCTGGAATATAGTGGGTGCTGGGAGAATCCAGTCCATGTTTCTGGAATATAGTGGGTGCTGGGAGAATTCCAGCTTCTGGAATATAGTAGGTGCTGGGAGAATTCCAGCTCCTGGAATATAGTGGGTGCTGGGAGAATCCAGTCCCTGCTCCTGGAATATAGTGGGTGCTGGGAGAATTCCAGTTTCTGGAATATAGTGGGTGCTGGGAGAATTCCAGCTTCTGGAATATAGTGGGTGCTGGGAGAATCCAGTCCATGTTTCTGGAATATAGTGAGTGCTGGGAGAAACCAGTCCCTGCTCCTGGAATATAGTGTGTGCTTGGATTCCATGCTTGTGGAATATAGAGTTTTCCTGGCAAACAGGGTCTGATAACTCTGGTTTTCTGTATTGCATCCAAAATGATTTGCGCTCCACAGCTGGGATCGATTCTGACAGAGAGATACAGGCAAGGGGGGGCGAATCCCAGCAGGATATCCTGAAGGATGAGGTGGCTGTGAAGGGGACGCGGGGGGATGAAGCTGGGGATAACGGGAGGAAAACCCCGGCTCTGCCAGCTCCCAGGAGAGAAAGAGGAACCTGCTGGTAATTAGGGGTAAACCCACAGGCTATGAAGTCATTTTTTTAGGAAGGTGAGGCAACGTCACATGAGAGCGGATGAGTGGGAACTGGCTCTGCCGTGCGTGCCAGCTGCGGAGCCTTCTTCCTCTTCCTCCTCTTCCTCATCCCCAAAGGGATGGTGGCAAGGGCAACACACCCCGTGAAGGGTTAAAAACAGGCACGGAGGGAGGTTTCCAGATGGAAGCTCTTGGTGGGATCCAGCTCCTCTGTTGTTCTTAGCGTGGCTCCAGTGTAAATACAACTTGGAATAACTTTCTCAGAGAGCTTGGTGCGTGGGATAATGCGCCCCGAGAGCCGGAGCTGACGCTGCCAGAGCCAATAGGATGGAATATTTTGGAAGGGCGAGCACAGGAGGGCTCGTAGGGTGGGTGGGAGGCCCCCAGCCCCGATTTCAGTGTCGGGATGGAGAGAAGTGTTTTACGCAGCCAGGTCGCCTCACAACCCGCAGCCCCGACCCCTGGGTTGCTGCTTTTCAGCTCGCTTCCTAACGAGGAGACGTGTAGGATCTGGGCTTCTCGCTCAGCCCAGCACGGAGAAACTCGGGGCTACGGTGGGATAAGGTGGGAAAGTTGATGAGAGAGGGGTACCCAGAGCCACGGCTGCGCCGGGCACAGCTAATCGCATCAATAGCATAACTTTTAATATTATAATTAATATTTTCTTCACAGAATCATAGAATGGGTTGGGTTGGAAGGGACACTAAACATTTTGTTCCATCCCTCCTTATTATACTTCTCACAGAATCACCAGGTTGAAAAAGACCCACTTGATCACCGAGTCCAACCATTACAGAAGAATTAAAATATTAATATTACATCATATTATATTATTGTGTGATTGTTCTATTATTGCATGAGTATGTGAGTATCTCAGCATCATAATGTGAATATTGCCAATTATTCTGCTTTATAAGACTCCGAAAACCAGAAAACATTTAAACTTTTGCATTGGGAAAAGGGAAATGAGCGGCTTGATAGGACTCTGACAATGCTACACGATTCAGAAATCTATTTATAGCGACCCAGCCTAAGGAAATGCAAGGCTGAGCCTTCAATGATTCCACAGCAAAAAAGCACATGGAATAAACAGCTGGGACAGTGGCCAAGGAGCAGCTCGAAAAGCACGATGCGAAGCTTTGAGCTCCATTCCCAAAATAAACGTGAGGTTTGGGGTGCAGGAATGTGAGTGGGTTCTGCAACCCCATGGCTCATCTCCCTTTTCCAGCACATCTGCCCCCAAAATAAAGGAGCGATCCCACCTGGGACGAGCTCTGGTCCGGCTCGTGGTGCGATTCCTTTGTTGTGGGGTCTCTGATTTCATTACGGGCTGGGTTGCGAATCCATTCCTCCCACGTGGGAATGAGGTTGCCCCAAAGCACCAATAAATCCATGACCGTATCCATGCGGAACAGCAGCCAGCCAGCTCCTCGGGGTCTCTGCTGATGGCGCTGGACGATGACTTGTTCATTTGTTGTTTGTTTTTAGGGAATGCTGAGATAAAAGAAGAAGAAGAAGAGATACCCAAGTTTTTACATGAATTCGCATCTTATTATAGTGAGAAACTCTTGCTTTCCTTTGCTCATTTGATGGTGCTGGGTCCAGTCCTGTTCAATATCTTTATCCACAACTTAGATGAGGGGATCGAGCACCCTCAGCAAGTTTGCAGATGACACTAAACTGGGAGGAGGTGGGATCTGCAGGAGCGCGGGGAGGCTCCGCAGAGGGATCTGAACAGGCTGGATCCACAGGCTGAGGCCAACGGGATGAGGTCCAACAAAGTCAAGGACAGAGCCCTGCCCTTGGGACACAACCCCGAGCAGCTCCAGGCCTGGGGAAGAGCGGCTGGAAAGGTCCCTGGGAGAGAAGGACCTGGGGGTGTTGGTCGATAGCGGCTGAACATGAGCCAGCAGGGACCCAGGTGGCCAAGAAAGCCATCAGCATCTTGGCTTGGATCAGAGACAGTGTGGCCAGCAGGGCCAGGGAAGGGATTCTGCCCCGTTCTCAGCGCTGGGGAGGCTGCATCTCGAATCCTGGGTTCAGTTTTGGGCCCCTCGCTCCAAGAAAGACCTTGAGGTCCTGGAGAGCGTCCAGAGAAGGGAACGGAGATCAGGGGTTGTGAGGAGCGGCTGACGGACCTGGGGTTGTTCAGCCTAGAGAGGAGGAGGCTGAGGGGAGACCTCATTGCTCCCCAGAACCACCTAAATCATTGCAGAGAGGTGGGTGTTGGTCTCTTCTCCCAAGTGAGAGGTGATGGGACGAGAGGGAACGGCCTCAAGCTGTGTCAGGGGAAGTTTAGATCGGGAAAAAATTCTTCACAGAAAGGGATCTCAAGCCCTGGAACGGCTGCCAGGGAGGTGGTTGAGTCCCAATCCCTGGAGGGGATTAAAAGCTGGGGAGATGAGGTGCTTGGGGATGTGATTTAGTAGTGGACAGGTTGGTTGGAGCTGATGATCTGCAAGGTCTTTTCCAACCTAATGATCCTACGATCCTATGAGTTGGAATAATGGGGGTTGGGAAGAATGCTGGGACATCTCCAGCCAGCAGGGAGCCTTGCTCAGAAAAAAATACCACAAGGCACCAAGAATCGAGTCCTCTGCAGTCACAAATAAACCTGAGAGACACGGAGCCCATTCCACCTCCTTGTGTGGCCACCAGCAAACCCCAGCGTCTTTATTGTTAATTAAAAGGCTGCAGCACAAGAAAGAGGGAAATTAAAGCACTGAATGGGTCGAGGTCCTCACAGAACTGGAGCTTTGCAGAAAGAGCCATAAGAGAATGGGCTGGGGAGAGGCTGCTCAGATGGAGCTGGAGGGTTTGCTGGCTGCGAGGGTGCAGCCGCCGCGGGGGCTCAGGCAGGGCACACAAAGAAAGAATCTGGGTTATTTGGATTAATTTTAATTACATTGACTACTCAGAGGTGAAGAGACATCCTCTCAGGTCATGCCGATGCTCTCACCTCGTGCTGATGGTGTGCAAGGTGCCCCAAACCCCTTTAGCGTCAGCAGAGAGAAGCCAGTACCTGGTATCCCCTCTGCCTTTTAAAGGAGCCTCTCAGATGAAAGAATTTATGTCCAAATCCCATCAGGACCCCCTGATACAGATGTGAATAACCTGAAGGAAATCCATGCCCTAACACCGAATGGGTCCGACCGCTACAAATGAAGCGATGCTTTGGTATAAAACAGAAAATAGGATTAAAAGCAGAGCTAAAAAAGCATTATTTCTGGAGCTGACAACCCCATTCCCATCTGAAATCACGCTTCGCTGAGCCGAAAGGTTATTGAGGTGCACTGAGAGCAGAGAGAACCCCAGGAGCTGCTCCTGGCAGGGATCCCTTTGGCTGCTGCAGCAGGAACAGAGCCCCGCACGCTGCCCCAACGCCCGCGGCCCCAAAAACTGAGTTTCCAACCCATGGACTCGATGCTCAGTGGTTGTGGTGGTGTCTAAAGTGCATGAGATGCCTGCCTGGTTATGTTAAATATGAGCACAGGCTCATCAGGGCGATGCTTTCGTTGCAGGTGATGACTTATACCAAACGGTAGAATATTACTATGATAACATCACGGTGACACCCATCATGTATTTCTACGAGGTGAGTGTGACTTTCTCTTCCTAATCACACAGAATCACAGAATAACCAGGTTGGAAGAGACCCACCGGATCGTCAAGTCCAACCTTTCCTGCCCAAAGCGCTGTCGCACGAGGAAATAAATGCACATATAATGTTGATTTTAAATGACTCGCTCGGATGGATTTGGGCAAAGAGCAGAGACAGAGGTTGCCCCATCACAGGTGATTCTTTTTCCTACACATCCATCCAAGCCCTGTCAGGGCTTTGGGGAAGGGATGGACAAAAGGAGATGCCACCCCCAGATTCCGGTGAAGTCTCCCTTCACCCCGTGATGGATGAGGATGCTCCAAGGCAACAATTGGATTCCTCCTTCCGAGATCGATCAAGGAGATCTGGGAAGGCAGAGGAGGGTTTCAGGGAGTGAACGCTGCCGTTGGCTTTGGCCACGTTAAAGCGAGCGACTTTTGATTTTTAGCACGTTAAAACAAGACATTATTTACTTTTAGCTGACTAAACCAAGCATATTTTGACTGATTTGTTTTCCTTGACTCTCCAGGATGTCCAGGAGTCGGTGGGATCACCCCTCCAATGCCACCTCTCACTCGTTGTCCTCCTCAGCCTCCTGGCTCTCCTGCTATGACCCCACGCTCCCCAGCAGAAGGTACACAATCCCGTGGGATTTCAGCACTCAAACCACGTCTTTCAGCCAACAAACCTCAGTTCTTTCCCCGATTCCTTTTTTGCAGCAACTTTCCAATATAATTAATAAGTAATTAAACCTTTTAGCCATCCGGCTGCAATGGTAGGGCCACCAAAACCGATTTAATTGCTACTAATGACCTGAAAACCCATTCTCCAAGTGACCTCTTTGCATCCAGCCTTCAGCGGGAGCTCCTGGGGCGTGAATCCGCTGGCAACCGTGGCCCAAAGTGGGTCTCAGCCCCAACCCCTCGGCGGCTCCACCGCCCCGATCCCCTTTGTTTCAGACGCTGAACTCGCTGCCGTCCCAGGTGCAAACAAAACCCCGTCCCGCCACACACGTGGCTGGAAACACAATAGGAGGACGTGGTCACCACTTCCACGCCTTTTCCCCTCGTTTCAGGCGTGACGGCTTCGATGAAGGCCAGAAACAACATCCTCCAAACGAAGAGGCCCCTCTGGCTTCAGCACAGTTGGGACTTCGTGTACAAAGTCTGTTTTCTGCAGACGGACGATGCCGTCCTGAGCCGTAACGGTTGTGCAAACACCAAAGACCTTTGTAATGACAAGGTTCTTTCCTATTTCCTATGATTCTGTTGTAAATATGAACTCTTGCCAATAAAATTACTAACAATCAGCGTTCCGCCCCTAGCATGAATCCACCAACATCTGCTGGAAAAGCAGGAGAAACGTCAGTCCCATCCATTACCGAGCTGGGCTCGACCTGCTCCTCCTGCCCCAATTCCCACCCCATTTCTCCTGGAAAACCTCAGCCCCTCGAGGACCAGATGAGATTTTGCAGAAAATTTCCTCTTAGTTTTTACCAGAAATGCTCTTAATGGGCATGGTTTACTGTTTGAGGGCACAGTTTAGTGTTTGATAGGAATGGTTGGACTCGATGATCCAGTGGGTCTCTTCCAATCTGGTTATTCTATGATTCTATGATTCTATTTTCTGGAAAGCAGAATCTGCAGTGCAAAGAGAAGTTGGACCACAAAAAGTCCCTTCAACCAATACAACCCACACCAGTTCCCCAGGCAGAGTGAACTGGGCCAGAAACGGGGGGCTGGGGTCAAGGAATCTGAGTGTGTAAGGTTCGTTCTGGCCCAGCAGGAGGAAAAAACTGTAATCCCGTACTCCAGGTGTCTACACGGCTTTTCTTTGGAGGACTTACGGGGTAGGAGAAGCAGCAAATCAGATCAGTTGTGATCTTGGAGCTCCTGCATGGTCTTGGAACTCCCCCCATGGTCCTGGAGTGCCCACAAGTCAATGGAGATTGAGTTAACCCAGTGGAGATTGACTCAACCCAATAGAGACTGAGTTAACCCAATGGAGATAGAGTTAATCCAATGGAGATTGAGTTAACCCAATGAAGGTTGACTCAACCCAAGCAGCAGAGCTCACAGTTGGACACGTTTGTGAGGTCTCCAGGGTTGCAGGGCTCCAAGCTCCCTCAAGCTCACCTTCCAAACCTCAGGTAGAAATTCCCCTCCTGCTGGAGCAGGTGCAACTCAAACTCACCCATCTCCTCTGCACCCACAGAGCGGCGGTGCCACCACCAGCCAGTCCGGCTGTCCCTCATCCCGGCTTCTGGGGTTATCTCAGTTCCCAACCTTGAAAAGGAGAAGTATTTTATTTTCTAGGGAAGCCAAGAGGCTCAGAGACAGACAGGAGGTGCTGTGGGGAGCAAGATCTGAATGCGCTGCCAGCCAGTGCCACCTCCTGGCTCCTCGCTGCTATAAAAGTGGATAAAAATGCTGATTTTTGCCTAGGAGAGTTCAGAAAATCATTTCTGAATAGGCAGTGGGAGCCTCAACGACTCCATGATTCTGAGCTCATTAATAAAAAATCTGATGTTCCTGACACGGAGGGACAGAAAACCACGAGGCCTTTCCAAAAGGACGAGATTAACCCAACCACACAGAGGAATTAAATACATAGAAACATCAACAATAAACCCAGTTTAGAGTAAAAATTCAGCTTAGTTTATCTCTCACTTCAAGACCAGAAGAAAGGTCACAGAGCAGCGGTGGCTGCCCCATCCCTGGAGGGGTTCAAGGGCAGGTTGGATGGGGCTTGGAGCCCTGATCCAGTGGGAGGTGTCCCTGCCCATGGCAGGGGTGGGACTGGATGGGCTTGGAGGTCCTTTCTGAACCATTCCACGATTCTATGAAACCCCAAGGGTCCTTTCCGATGGCAAAGCCAGAAGCTCTTCCTCAGTCTGGAGCTGAAGCTGTCCTCATCCGGCTCCTTTCCCAAGATGCTTTCCCAGATTTACCCCTTCTTTCCACCTCTCGTGTGCCGCCTGCCCAGCCCCTAGCTCTGTGAACAACCACGGACCCGGGATAAGAGGCTTTAGTGCAAAGAGGATTTCCCTCTGGGTTGGGAAAGCGCTCCTGGGTGTCTAAAGGCCTGCAGCGAGCAGGAGGTCTGCCAAGCACTTAGGTGGTTTTGAGCAGCACCATACCAAACCCTTTGAGAACCAAACTGAGCCCTGGGACTGATCCTCCGATGCCCTCCAGCCATGGATCCAGCCTGGATCCCTCTGCAGAGCCTCCTGCCCTCCAGCCATGGATCCAGCCTGGATCCCTCTGCAGAGCCTCCTGCCCTCCAGCCATGGATCCAGCCTGGATCCCTCTGCAGAGCCTCCTGCCCTCCAGCCATGGATCCAGCCTGGATTCCTCTGCAGATCCTCCTGCCCTCCAGCTATGGATCCAGCCTGGATCCCTCTGCAGATCCTCCTGCCCTCCAGCCATGGATCCAGCCTGGATCCCTCTGCAGAGCCTCCTGCCCTCCAGCCATGGATCCAGCCTGGATCCCTCTGCAGAGCCTCCTGCCCTCCAGCCATGGATCCAGCCTGGATCCCTCTGCAGAGCCTCCTGCCCTCCAGCCATGGATCCAGCCTGGATCCCTCTGCAAAGCCTCTTGCCCTCCAGCCATGGATCCAGCCTGGATCCCTCTGCAGATCCTCCTGCACTCCAGCCATGGATCCAGCCTGGATCCCTCTGCAGATCCTCCTGCCCTCCAGCCATGGATCCAGCCTGGATCCCTCTGCAGAGCCTCCTGCCCTCCAGCCATGGATCCAGCCTGGATCCCTCTGCAGATCCTCCTGCCCTCCAGCCATGGATCCAGCCTGAGTCCCTCTGCAGATCCTCCTGCCCTCCAGCCATGGATCCAGCCTGGATCCCTCTGCAGATCCTCCTGCCCTCCAGCCATGGATCCAGCCTGGATTCCCCTGCAGCTCAGCCCCACAAACCACCGCTTTTCCCCTTCAGTAAAGCCACCTCTGATTTTTCTTACACCAGTGGGCGACTTTGTATTCCAGACCCCCTAAAACCCCTTCCAGACCAAACATGACAACACAACTGGGGGGATTCAATAGTTTTGACCCCACTTTTAAACCCCTGTCAAATTACCAAAGAAACCAGCTGGCTCAACTCTCCTTATTTGATCCTGAAACAGGAAATATTCGCTGTGCTCAGTTTACACAAAGCTGAGCTGAGCAGCAGAAATTCCCACGTTGGTTTGGTTTATTTTTCTTTTTTTCCTGTTCTGCTACCGTGTTGCCAAAACATTTCAGGGTCTTTGTGTCTCAGAGTTAAAAGAATCGTCACATAAATATTTGGAATTGCTTGTCTGGGACTGACTCACACTTTAAGTCTGGCTCAGCCCTCCTGCCTGTGCTCAGCAAAGGATGCTGGTGGCTTTGGAACGTGATTCAGTGGCTGCAGTGTGACTGGAGACCAGCAACTTCCAGGATGGAAGCTTTAAATATAGAAATATTCCTTAATTATGAAGTTTTCTATGCTTTCAGATGTATAAAAACTGCACGTATCCACTCAGAGGTGTCTCAGAATTAAGGAATTAAGCAATTAAGCTCTCACATAGCTGTTTGCTCATGCACCACCTTCTATGTTGGTGGCTGCCCCATCCCTGGAGGGGTTCAAGGGCAGGTTGGATGGGGCTTGGAGCCCCTGATCCAGTGGGAGGTGTCCCTGCCTGTGGGAATGGGTGGGACTGGATGGGCTTTGAGGTCCCTTCCCACTCAAACCTTTCCATGAATCTGTAAGTCTGAAAATCCCAGTGGAATACAGTTGTTCAAAAGAAAGAATTCCAAAGTTTCCCTAATTACTCACTTGCCAACGCAGGCTTTCCAAGATAAACTACTTGAGTGGTAAGGAATCTGGGGCTATGTTTGTCATCAGGTTAGAAATCCACAACTAGAAAAGCTGCTGGCTGAGAAGGCTCTGTGATATCTGCTGAGATCATCAGGAATGGCTCTGGGATTCCTGTTCCATTGGACTCTGTGAGTGTTGGAACCAAAACCCTGACCCTGGGGCATGTTTTGCCCGTGACTTCTCTGCAACCAGGAGATGCCCCATTCCTGGAGCACCTCCCATACCAGGTAAGGCTGGGAAAGTTGAGGTTGTTGAGCCTGGAGAAAAGAAGGCTCTTGGGAGAACTTAGAGCAGCTTCCAGTGCTGAAAGGAACTCAAGGAAAGCTGGGGAGGGGCTCTACATAAGGGACAGGATGAGGGGAACAGTTTGGAGCTGCAAGAGGGGAGATTGAGATGAGATCTTGGGGAGAAATGTTTTGCTGTGAGGGTGGGGAGGCCCTGGCCCAGGTTGCCCAGAGCAGTGGTGGCTGCTCCATCCCTGGAGGGGTTCAAGGCCAGGTTGGATGGGGCTTGGAGCCCCTGATGCAGTGGGAGGTGTCCCTGCCCATGGGAATGGATGAGCTGTGACGTCCCTTCCAACACAAACCACTCCATGACTGACTCCATGAGCCCCCGGATCATCGGAACCTCCGGCCAGTGAGCTGCATGGTCAATGAGCACCGCAGTCAATGAGTGGTGGGGTCCATGAATGGTGCAGCCAACGAACGGGGCGGTCTATGAGCATCGTGGCCAATGAGCCTCGTCGGTCAATGAACAGGACGGTCCTTGAATGTCCCCTGAGTGCAGCAGCCAATGAGCGACGTGGCCAATTAGTGTCACAGCCAATGAGCCTCAAGACCAATGAGTGGTGGGTCCATGAACGGCACAGCCAATGAACGATGTGGCCAACAAACAGGGCGGTCAACAAATGGCACAGCTAATGAGCCTTGCGTCCAATGTCTTGCGCATTCAGTGACCATCGTGGCCAATGAGCGTGGCGGCCAATGAATGGGACAGTATTCGAATGGCGTGGCCAATGAGTGTGGCAACAAATCAGTGGCACAGCCACTGAGCAGTGTGGCCAATAAACTGTGGGGTCCGTGAGCAGCGCAGCCAATGAATGATGTGGCCAGTGTGCGTTGCAGCTAACGAGCTGGGTGGCCCATGAATGGGTGAGCCATTAATGGTGTGGCCAATGGACAGTGCAGCCAACATGCCTTGTGGCTAATGAGCATCGTGGCCCCTGAGCGCCGCAGCCAATGAATGGCACAGCTAGTGACCATCTCGGCCAAAGAATGGACAGTCCATGAATGACACAGCCAATGAGCGGCACAGCTGATGTGCCTCGTGGCCCCTGAGTGTATCACAGAATCACCAGGTTGGAAAGGACTCCCTGGATCATCGAGTCCAACCGTTCCCATCAATCACTAACCCACGTCCCTCAGCACCTCCTCCACCCGGCCCTTAAACCCCTCCAGGGAAGGGGACTCAACCCCCTCCCTGGGCAGCCTCTGACAGGGACCAATCACCCTTTCCATGAAAAATATTTTCCTGATGTTCATCCTGACCCTCCCCTGGTGGAACTTGAGGCCATTCCCTCTCGTCCTGTCCCCTGTCCCTTGGGAGAAGAGCCCAGCTCCCTCCTCTCCACAAGCTCCTCTCAGGGAGTTGCAGAGAGCAATGAGCTCTCCCCTCAGCCTCCTCTTCTCCAGGCTGAACCCCCCCAGCTCTCTCAGCCGCTCCTCTTCTTCTCCAGCCCCCTCCCCAGCTTCGTTGCTCTTCTCTGCACTCGCTCCAGAGCCTCAACATCCTTCTGGTGGGGAGGAACCAGAACTGACCCCACGATTCGAGGAGCAGTGTCCCCAGGGCCGAGTCCCTGGCCCTGCTGGCCATGCCGTGTCTGCTCCAAGCCAAGATGCCCTTGGCCTTCTTGGCCACCTGGGCCCCTGCTGGCTCCTGCTCAACCAACACCCCCAGGTCCTTCTCCTCCAGGCATTTTCCAGCCAGACTTCTCCTGGTCTGGAGCTGCTCAGGGTTCTTGTGCCCCAAGCGCAGGACCCGGCCTTGCCTCAGCCCATCGCTGGGCGGTCCATGATCGCTTCCCTGAGCGCCGCAGCCAATCAACGCCGCAGGCAGTGAAAGGCGCGGCCAATGAGCGGGGCAGTGTATGAATGGGGCGGCCCATGAATGGCGCAGCCAATGAGCGTCGGGGCCCTGAGCGCGGCAGCCAGTAACCGCTCTCTCCATCGATGGGGCTGTCTATGAATGGGCGGTCCATGAATGGCGCGCCCAGAGAGCGCCGCAGCCAATCAGCGCCTCGGCCCCGAGCGCCTCGGCCAATGACTGGTCGGTCCCGGGGAGCCGCGGCCAATGAGCGACGCGGCCCCTGCGGCCGCAGCCAATGGGCGGCGGGTCCCGGGGCGGCCGGGGGCGGTGGGCGGCGGGGCGGCCATTGCGGGCGGCGTGCGGAGCGGCGGCGGCGCGGCCCGCGGGCCGCCGGGCGGCGATGGAGATGAAGAAGCGCATCATCCTGGAGCTGCGGAACCGCGCCCCGGAGAAGGTGCTGGGAGGGGAGGGGCTCGGCGGCGGCCATCGGGGTCAGCGCTGGGTACGGGGCCCGGGGGCGGGCGGCACCGGGATCCCCCCCGCAACCCCTGAATCCACGCACCGGGATCCCCCCCTCACCTCCCCCGTAATCCAGACACGGGGATCCCTCCGGTAATCCTGGCACTGAGACACCGCCCCCGCCCACCCCCCCCCATAATCCAGGCACGGGAAACTCCCCCCTCCTCGTAATCCAGGGAACGGGATCCCCCTCCAGGCGCGGGGGTCCCCCCCCCTTAATCCAGGGAACGGGATCCCCCTCTCTAATCCAAGCACGGGGGGCCCCCCCCTCCCGTAATCCAAACACCCAAACACTGGCATCCCCCCCGGTAATCCCGGCACGGGGGGTCCCGGTAATCCAAGCACCGGGCCCACCCTCTGTAATCCAGGCACTGAGACACCCCCCCCCCCCGTAATCCAGGCACTTGAGACCCCCCCCCCCCCCGTAATCCAGGCACCGAGACCCTCCCGTAATTCAGGCTCCAGACCCACCCTCCTCCCGTAATCCAGGCACCGGGACCTCCCGTAATCCAGACATGGGGACACCCCCCTAATCCAGGCTCCGGGATGCTCCCCCTAATCCTGGCTCCGGGATGCTCCCCTGTAATCCAGGCTCCGGGATGCTCCCCCTAATCCTGGCTCCGGGATGCTCCCCCTAATCCAGGCTCCGGGATGCTCCCCTGTAATCCAGGCTCCGGACCCACCCTACCCCTGTAATCCAAGCACCAGGCCCACCCCCCATAATCCAGGCACCGGGACCACCACCCCTCCCCTCCGTAATCCAGGCTCCAGGGCCCCCCCACAATCGAGACATGGGGACACCCCCTCTGTAATCCAAGCACCGGGCCCACCCCCTGTAATCCAGGCACAGGGACCCCCCAACCCTTGCCCCCCAACCCGAGACCAGGACTCCTAACGTGCCCCCCCTCCTGGGACCCCCAACCTTGGGGCGCTCCTCCTGGACCCCCAGCTCTGGAGCCTTCAACCCAGGACCCCCTTTCAAACCCAGGCACCTTTGTCTGGGACCCCCCAATCTCCAGGAGCTCCCCTTGATTCCCAACTCTTTGACCCCCACAGCTTCCCCCCCCCAACCTGGGACCCTCCAACCCAGGTCCCAGTACTCAGGACCCCCGAATCTTGATGAGCTCTTTCCCCACAACTATGGGACCTCCCGAACCTGCAGCGACTCCGGGCGCTGATACCAGTGGGCCCCCCAACCCACAGCCCCCCAACTCTGCAGAGGCCCTGGGCACTGAAACCTGTGGACCTCCAAGCTTGGGACACCCCCCCCCCCACCTCATGAAGTGGGGCTGGGGGACACCCCCCTGCCCCTTGGTGTCATTGTGTGTCCCATGCCCTTTTTGAGCCCCCTTCCCCTTGGTGTGTGTGTGTCCCCCTTGACTTTTGCCCCTTGGTGCCGTCCCCCTGCTTTTGGACCCCCTCCTTGTCCCCCCTTTTTCTCCTTCCCGTGGTTCTCCTCCAAATTCTGGGAGCAAAGCCCGGCTCCCCCGGCATCGCTGTGAGGCCACGTGGGATGTGATCTGGCGCTGGGAGGCTGGGATCTGGCGCTGGGAGGCTGGGATTTGGCGCTGGGAGGCTGGGATTTGGCGCTGGGAGGCTGGGATTTGGCGCTGGGAGGCTGGGATTTGGCGCTGGAAGGCCCTAACCCTATGGATTCCCCCCCTGCGTCCCGGCTGGTACCTGCTCAGGCCTCCGGAGCCGCCAAGAGTCGCTCTCGCAGCTGCAGGCTGGAAAACTTCCTCCCTTTCCGAAGGGCTGCGTTAGTTTTCCATCGGAACCAATGGCGAGGGATGGTTTTGCACTGGCATACTCTGTCCTTGGAGTCACTGCTGCGCTCAGGAGCCGTGGGATTCGGGGGGACGGAGGAGCCTCCTCGTTAGTGTCCGCCTGAACGAGTGGCATGTCCTGCTCTAGGGGAAAGAATTTCACAGTAATCGGCTGCTCCTTATTCCCACTCCGCAAACTGCACGACCTGGATCGATTATAGAGTTGTTTTAGTGGGTTTGGCAAGAGGGAGTTGTTGAATTGGGCTTAATTAATGTGCAGAACTCACTGCTGAAATAACCTGGAGCTGGGTTCGGGAATGGATCTGGTCTAAATCTAAACCAAAGGCCAAACCAGCAGAGATTTAACGTTCTTCAGGTCACGGTTGAGATGAAGAGGGTGGGTTTCGATGCTCGCTGGACTGATGGGTCACCTGCTGTCCTGTTTGAAGGTGACGGAGTTGGTGCTCGATAACTGCCGGTCCAGCAACGGCGAGATTGAAGGCTTGAACGACTCCTTTAAAGAGCTCAAGTTTCTTAGCATGGCCAACGTAGAGCTGACGTCGCTGGCCAAGCTCCCCACATTGAGTAAGCTCCGAAAGGTACGTCCGTCGCCTGATGGCGCATTGGGAAGTGCGGGTCATGGGTGGCAACCCAGGGCTGGGGCTTTTGACGCTTGCAGATGAGCTTCTGTAGTGCTTTGTGAGGAGATCCGAGATGGGTTTGGCTTTAGTTTAGGTTTAGATTAGACCTGAGGGAGAAATGTTTTCCTGTGAGGGTGGTGAGGCCCTGGCACAGGTTGCCCGGAGCGGGAGGTAGATGCCACATGCCTGGAAGCTTTCAAAGTCGGGTTGGATGGGGCTTCGATCAACTTGATCTGGTTGGAGATGTCCCTGCCCGTGGCATGGGGTTTGGACCGGCTCACCTTCATGGTCCCTTCCAACCCAAACCATTCCATGATTCTTTGATCTCCACGTAATTATGGCCAAGTTGGGCTTGGCCAATGACTCTAAGGCAATTAATTCCAGTCTGTTGGAGCTGTGAAGATCGGCTTCGTTCTTCATGGAGAACTGCTGGTTGGTGGAGGGTCTTCAAATGGCCCAGCCGGTGAAGCGTTGCTGGCAGGATGAAGGTTTGCAGAGCATTCCAGCATTATATATTCTGCTAATTTAAGGTTTAGGTATCCACAGCCTCGGGATTTTAAGGAGAGCTTGACAGTTCTCAAAGCAAACTTCAAGGAACTCCAGATCCAAAGCGTTAATGCAACTGATGCGTGTGAACTTGTAGGACTTCTCGAACAGCATTGGGATTTGACTGTTCAGGGAGAGAGAGAGTGGTTAAAAATGAATCTGATGGTGAAAATCTGATGGTTTAACTTAAATTTCTTCTGTATCACAGCTGGAGTTGAGCGACAACATCATTTCAGGAGGCCTGGAAGTCCTTGCAGAGAGATGTCCCAATCTCACGTATCTAAACCTAAGTGGCAACAAAATCAAAGATCTTGGCACTGTGGAAGCTCTTGTAAGTACAAAGTGAGGGGTGCAAATGGGGGCTGATCTAATAAATGATCTTTTTTATCAAGAATAAATGGATTTTTTTGCAATTGAGTGGTACAAACGTGGCCATAAGGGCTGCACACAAGCAGTTTTGTCGAGCACAGCAGCAGAGACACTTTAAACTGGTGCAGTGAAGAAAGCAGCAAGAACCAGGCAGAGCGTGAGATGTTCTGGCTGCTTATTGAACCGTGGAATGATTTGGGCTGGAAGGGACCTCACAGACCATCCAGTCCCACCCCTGCTGTGGGCTTAGACACCTCCCACCGCATCAGGGGCTCCAAGCCCCATCCAACCTGGCCTTGAACCCCTCCAGGGATGGAGCAACCTGGGCCAGGACCTCCCCACCCTCATCGTGAACAGTTTCTTCCTGCTGTCTAATCTAAATCTTCCCCCTTCCAATTTAAAGCCGTCCCCTGCTGTGGGATGTGCAGAATGAGAGACTTCTTGAGCTTCTGTTTTGTCGTTGTAAGAGAAGCAGCCGGTGATATCTCACTAATCCTCTTGTGCTCATTCGTTAAGGTGTGGTTTGTCTCATAAGCAACTGCCTTAAGCTCTCATTAAACTGTGAGGTGATTAGGAGGCATAAGTGAGGTGGTCAGGTAAGAGCAAACCTGGAAAGCACTAGGAGGAGGACAACGAAATGCCGGGGAAGCTCTGGCGCCTGTCGCTGTGGGCTCTGTCCGCCTCTTCCTTTACCTGAGGATGGTTTTAGGGCTTTGGTGTAGCCTGCGTGTTGTTAAAACTGCTCATAAAGATCCTTCGCCTGCTTTAGTGCTGCTTCAGCCTGGCTGTGTGTAGAAGGAATTAAGCAGGTCTAGTGCTCAGTAGAAGAATCGCTTCTGTTTGGATCTCGGAGTGTTGCGAGTGGCTCGTTCTGTGCGTGCACAGACCCTGAGAGGCGATAAACCCCCAGTCCATGGTCTGGTCGCAGAATCACAAGGTTGGAAAGGACCCACTGGATCATTGAGTCCAACCATTTCTGCTAGGATCTGTCTGGGTATGAAAAAGTGAAGGAAAAGCAAGATTTTACATGTATTTTAAATCCAAAGAGTAGTGCAGAACTCCCCATTTTCAGAATTGTGTAGGTCAACTGAACGAGCCTCGTGTAATAACGTGTCACCCCAGAGAAATACAGCACATAACGAGGTCACGGAAGGGACAGTTTGCAAGACAAATCCATAGTGTAGGTATCAATCCTACCAAGCACCTCCTGCCTGCAATAAACTCAAACCGAGCGGCCCCTGGGGTTATTAAGTTTTGGCCCACGATTGCCTGCACAAAACCAGGCCATGGAAACAGAACCAAACCCCAGGCAGGAGTGGGGCGCTCCAGGGATGCAAACACAGCATGGAGTGAAACCAGAGGAGGCCACGGAGATGATGCGAGGGCTGGAGAACCTCCTGTAGAGAGTTGGGGTTGTTCAACCTGGAGAAGAAAAGGCTGCGAGGAGACCTTAGAGCAGCTTCCAGAGCTGAAAGGGGCTCCAGGAAAGCTGGGGAGGGGCTCTGGATCACAGATGGGATGATGGAGAACGGTTTTGAGCTGCGAAAGGGGAGACTGAGATGAGATCTTGGTTAGAAATGTTTTGCTGTGAGGGTGGGGAGGCCCTGGCCCAGGTTGCCCCATCCCTGGAAGGGTTCAAGGCCAGGTTGGATGGGGCTTGGAGCCCCTGATCCCGTGGGAGACGTTCCAAGGGGTGGAACTGGATGGGCTTTTAGATCCCTTCCAACCCAACCCATCCTGTGATTCTAAGCGCTTCCATTAGCAGTTGTCACTGCTGCAAACAACGTTTTGAACTGAAGTTGGCATTTAGCAGGGAGCAAAATACTTGAACAGAAGGGCCAGGGGCACAATAAATCCCGCGGCTGCCTGTGTGGTTAACGTGGCTGGGCTGTGACCGCACTGTGATGGGAAGCAGCGCAGTTCTGTCAAGAAGAAAGGGTGGGGAAAAAAACCCTTTTTGTTTCTTTTCAGCAAAATCTTAAAAACTTGAAGAGCCTGGACCTGTTCAAATGCGAGATCACAAACCTCGAGGACTACAGAGACAGCATTTTTGAGCTGCTTCAGCAAATCACGTACCTGGATGGATTTGATCAGGAAGATAACGAAGCGCCAGACTCTGAGGATGACGATGATGAGGGTAACTTCCCCGGAACAGGCCGGCACCGTGCTGTGCTCTTGTTTTTGAAGCGCAGAGTTCTATACTTGCGTGAATTAATACGCTGTGATACAGGAGGAAATTCCTGGCATGGGCTTTGAGTGTTATTGCAGAAACCTTCTGAATTTAATGGAATTTGGCTAAAGAAGTTGATCCAAAGATGTAAATACTGTCAAAATAAGGTGTTGCCAGCCGTACAGCGCTTTGGCACTGCTGAATGATACAAAGCGAGGCAACAAACACATTATTTTGTATGAAAAATTACAATTTCACTGGTTTTGTAATGCCTTCTGTCCCGTGCTCGAGTGCAAACCAAGTTCTTCTTCAAAGACGCGCGTAGTTCCTTCTGCCCTGCCCTCAGTCGCAGTCACTAATGAGGCTGTTCCTGCCTCTTTGCGTCGTTACCTGGCTGCAAGGACGCCTGTAGGGACAGGTCTGTGGCTACAAATCCAACGTTGCTGCGATTGCAGCAGCACACGAGCTCTTCTTTAAGTGTTTTTTGCTCAATGAGCGACTGACACAGGCAGATTCGCTCAGAAAAGAGCGTCCAGTGTCTGTTTGGGCACTAGGAGCAGCTGCTGCTGCGTGGCCAAGTCGAGTCCTCCAACGCATCAGAGTCTGAAAGGCTGCGTGTAAGAGCTCGGTCAAAGCCAGAAACCCAATATTTGAAGTGGGATTAATAGGTTATTAACTTGAAAGTGAATTTCTGTGTTAAATCACCTTGTCATTTCGTGAGGTTTGCTGAACTGAAAGTGTGAGAGCTGCTCCAGAGGTGGAAATGAAAGGAGAGCTCATCTCCCAAATTGTAGGTGTTTCAGAGTTGCTAGGGAGTGATTAAATAACAGATAAATGTAATAAGTTAAGCTGGGTTTGCCTTTACATATTTCAGGGTTTGATTCTGTAGAGAATCTCCCTTCCCCTGGGTGGGATCCCAGCTCCTGTGCAGGAGTCGCATGCGTCGCTGCTTCAGGCATTGAGAATTCCGCCTGCAGCTTGCAGTGATGAAATATCATTGGCCTTTCTTGAGGCGAGACATAAAGATTAACTTCATTAAATTCCACTTGTTTCCCACGTGTGGCCTGCATTTTAAAAGACAAAAAAAAACCCCAAACCCTTCTAGAGAAAAAAATAAAAACCAAAAACATTACAACTGGCTTGGACTGATGTAGCCAGACCTGCCTAGAGATGAGTTAATGGACCTTAACTTTTATAAGTGCAACCTTCATTTCAGAAGGCGATGAAGACGACGATGATGAAGATGAGGGTGAAGCTGGTCCTCCAGGAGAATACGAGGAGGAAGATGATGAAGACGATGGAGGCTCCGATTTGGGGGAAGGCGAAGAGGAGGAGGAAGTGGGTCTGTCGTACCTGATGAAAGAAGAGATCCAGGTAAGGTTTGTAAAACCTGCCGCGTCAAAGAAACGCGGCAACGCTGCCGGCAAGTGTCGGTGTTAATTCACGAGCCAGAGTTGTAGATGCAGGGAGAGTGCAGTGAGGTGTTTTGGAGAGAACTCCGCTGTCGCTGCGGTACAGAGTGTTGGCTTGACCATGAGTGGTGGCTGTCGGTGATGGAAATGGTCTTCGATCGCTTTTATCTCCCCGCCTCGACGCGGTGGGATGGCAGAGCCTCTGTTCTCTGAGCGAAGGAAGCCACTCTCTCCCAACTGTGTGCTGCTACCAGGTAAACTGCTGGGACAGAAACGCTTATTGAGGGGAAAAAATTAATATCTTTTGAAAAAAACCAAACCAAATACCTCGGTCTTGAGAGAAGGGAATGAAGTAGCAGCAAGTAACCAGAGCTAGAGGTAGAATGAAACAAAGGAAGAATCTGTTTTTTGCTGTAATGCTGGTTTGGTACCATGCGCTCACTTGAAAATGGTTTTAGTGGTGGTAGGAAAAATGGCTCAGAGGATCTTCCAAGGAGTATGGTGCTGGAAGGCAACTGGAGGAGTGTAAGGCTAGGAAAATAAACCCGTTTTACAAGGTTGTGAAGAGATTCTTGTAGCTGTGAACAGGTCATGCCCAGATGGTTATTGGATAGAAGTAAAAGCCAAGTGGCAGGGGACAGGATGAGAGGGAATGGCCTCCAGATCCACTGGGGGAGGTTTAGACTGGACATCAGGAAAAGATATTTCATGGAAAGGGTGACTGGTCCCTGTCAGAGGCTGCCCAGGGAGGGGGTTGAGTCCCCTTCCCTGGAGGGGTTTAAGGGACGGGTGGACGAGGTGCTGAGGGACATGAGTTAGTGATTGATGGGAATGGTTGGACTCCATGATCCGGTGGGTCCTTTCCAACCTGGTGATTCTGTGATTTGCTTGTGAATGTAACCTGGCTCCTGCCTTCGTGCTCTGAAGCAGCGGCGGCTGTTACAGTTAACAAAACTCTAACCGAATCAGTGACTGTGCTGAAGCCCAGACCTTGGGGATAGTTCTCTGGGAAGCGAACAGCATGTGACTAGGAAGGATATTGGGAATTAATGGTGTGTGGTCATTAGTGTATTCCCAGCGTGTTAGGTGAGTAGGAATTGCCACACGGAGCCGTGAAGGTGCCGGGAGTTGAGAACCGCGGCGCTTCTGGTGATGGTGCCACAAATCCAGGCGCTGAGGTGTTCCGTGCTCATTTGGGTGGTTATTCTGTGTGATTCTGTGAGCAGGCAGGGGTCAGGGTGGGGGGTGTGAGGTTTGGAAGGAGTCCTGGTTGCTTTTCCCTTTATCTTCTCCGACAGAATCGTGTACCGATCTCATTGCGATGAATTAATGCAGAGTGGTTTTAATTCTCGTGTTTAAGGGCAGATGCAGACGCTCCCTGATGTTTGCACATCTGTGCTTGTTATGCTACCCGGCGTGTGAAGTCTGATAGAGCAGATAGATATGAAAATACAGCTGACTTTGTCCTCAAGGCCTGACATGGTGCCAGTGGGGCAGGGATCTTGCACCACTGTTTAATTTTCGGCTGCTGCTGGTTGTTAATGAGTTTACATTTTTCAGCTATCGGCTCTAAAAAAACCACAGCTGAATTACTCTGACATAGAAATAATAATCGCTTTAAGATAGGAGCTGTGATGCTCTCTCCTCTCCGTTGTTCTTTAATAGCAGTGGATAAAAAGAAACCTAAAACCATTTGTCTGTTTGCTGTTGTGGGTTGCCCGTCCTCGTGCCGGTGTCCAGGGGCTGCAAAGTCCATGTGGAATGCAGCCTGTGGGGTTTTGGGAGCTTCTGCTCAGATCAGCGTACAAGTAAAACCCAAATAGCCCATGATTTTAAAAATACCTCAATTTTTGGAAAGGATGAAGACGACGACGACGACTACGTTGAAGAAGGAGGTGATGAGGAGGAAGAAGGTAAGTCCTCGAGTTGTTAAATTGTGACTTAAGCAATTAATTCTTTATAATTGTGTAACTTGGCCGATTTGGGACGTGCACTTTAATGGCACAGATCACTGTTTGATGGGTCTGTTTCTGAAGGTGTGAAGTGTTTTAGGATGGGTTTAAGCAGGAGCTCAGGCAGGCAGTGGGACTTCGCTAGGCAGTGTTTGTCCTTTCGTTTGCTCGTACAATAAAGATAAGGAGGCCTCAACAGTTTTCAGCGTCTCTGGTTGAAGCAATTTCCAAAGCGGAAGGTTCTGCATCCCCTACACAGTCAGAAATTCCAGTTTTCCAGCCTGGAGAGGAGAGGGGTTGTTCTGTACAACGTGCCAGTGATGTTTACATATATGTGACGTGTTTCGTGCCTCAGAGGCTCCACTGGTGATGCCCTGGAAGCAGCAGTTGTGGCCAGATCTTTCCCTTTATTGAGCTCAAAGCTGCTTTGGAGGCAGCTCCCGGGAGCAAATCCGGCTCCATGTTCTGTAACGGCTTTGCTAGGGAGCCTCGTTGTATTTTTTCCTATCTTGTCTTTTTAGGAAAGGTTGAAACTTCTTAATTCTATAGATCACTGTTTTGGTGTGAGACACGTGTACTGGTCAAAAGCTTGCAAAAAACAATGCCCATGCGTGTACTTCGTGCAGCCGCCTCTTGAGGAGATGTGGGCAAGTCTGAAACGCCGCCTTTGGCCTTTTGCAGAATGGAAAGATCTCTTTGCAAGAAGTTTGAGTATTTTTTCATAAAATAACTTTTTTTATATTTTAAAAAGGACCTACGAGGACTTAAAACACCACAAACACCATCAGTTGCTCTTTTTTTGCCCCACGTTGGAGGTTTCCAGGAGTGCAGGGTAGGGACCAGCCTCACGTTGGATGCTCCTGCTCCGTCCTGGGGCACCAGAGGGGAGGTTGCTGTACAGGCAGGCGGCTGCTTCTTCACTCTCGCAGTTATCTGACTCGTGGGTGGGTGACGTGGCTGTAGACACCTCTGCCTTCAAGTAGGAAGATGAGGACACCAGGAGTCTCCTGTTATTTCCAGGCTGCTGGAGTTAGAATTACCCCACTTCGTGCTTTTCTTGCTACAAGGCTTTTCTAGAACTTTGCTTTTCTAATGGTTAGGAAATGCGTCCTAACCTTTAATCCATCCCCAGCAGCGAGGGCTTGGGGTTAGACCTGAAGTCTGCAGAAACTGTAGGTGTTCTCACCAGGCCGGTGCCCCCCCAGGCTCGTCCTTGCGCTCGACTCAGCGAAGCCATTTTAAAGATGTACCCTGCCCTTGTGGAAAAAGTGGAATCCCGACTCAGTCCTGCTTGTTCTTCCCTCTCTGCGAATGCAGCCTCTGAGTCTACAGAGACAGCAAAGTGGGCGGGCAGGACGGCCAATTCGCCAGGAAATGCCTGCTGGAAAAATCAGTCTCTTAGACCGGGCAAAATTGCATTTCAGGATTTCGCCACAAGAGCGCGGAGTCCCCTGGCTGAATTGAGTTTATTTCTGTGTTTGTGTGAGAGGCTTGCGTCCTGTTGTCACCAGAGAGGGAATGGAACGTGGTTCACCC
Source organism: Clamator glandarius (assembly GCA_033459285.1). Taxonomy (NCBI): domain Eukaryota; kingdom Metazoa; phylum Chordata; class Aves; order Cuculiformes; family Cuculidae; genus Clamator; species Clamator glandarius. The sequence goes on from JAUNZM010001420.1 coordinate 206,200, forward strand.
GGTGTCTGCAGACTGCTGGGTTTGGGCAGGGTGTGTGACTTCTGGAACTCGAGTCAGGAAGGCTCAGAAACAACATTTCCATTTCTGTTGGCAAACATTTGAGAACTAAGCCACTTTTCTATAGATCTGCTCCATAGAGCAGTGGTTGACAGCCGACTGAACAGGAGCCAGCAGTGGCCCAGGTGGCCAAGAAGGCCAATGGCATCTTGGCTTGGAGCAGACACGGCGTGGCCAGCAGGGCCAGGGAGGTTCTTCTCCCTCTGGACTCGGCCCTGGGGAGACCGCTCCTCGAATCCTGGGGTCAGTTCTGGTTCCTCCCCACCAGAAGGATGTTGAGGCTCTGGAGCGAGTGCAGAGAAGAGCAACGAAGCTGGGGAGGGGGCTGGAGAAGAAGAGGAGCGGCTGAGAGAGCTGGGGGGGTTCAGCCTGGAGAAGAGGAGGCTGAGGGGAGAGCTCATTGCTCTCTGCAACTCCCTGAGAGGAGGTTGTGGAGAGGAGGGAGCTGGGCTCTTCTCCCAAGGGACAGGGGACAGGACGAGAGGGAATGGCCTCAAGCTCCCCCAGGGGAGGGTCAGGATGGACATTAGGAAAAAATTTTTCTTGGAAAGGGTGATTGGTCCCTGTCAGAGGCTGCCCAGGGAGGGGGTTGAGTCCCCTTCCCTGGAGGGGTTTAAGGGATGGGTGGACGAGGCACAGCGGGACATGGTTTAGTGATTGATGGGAACGGTTGGACTCGATGATCCAGTGGGTCTCTTCCAACCTGGTTGTTCTATGATTCTATATCAGTCATTCCTATATGGAACATTGTATGCTTAGCTTGAACTTAGTTCAATACGTCCCACATGAATTATTCAGAGTGATGTAAATGGATCATTTTTGAGAGCCATAAGCAGTGTGGATGTTCTGGGGGGGATGCATTAACTACAAACACAGCGATCTGCTGAGATCACCTCTTCTAAAAGCACCATTAGGTGTGGGGTGCCCCAGCAGAGCATAACGTGTCTGGGTTCCTCTCTTCCTTTAGCAGAGGGCGTTCGAGGGGAGAAGAGGAAACGAGACCCTGAAGATGAAGGCGAGGAAGAGGACGATTAATGTGTTACAGACACAGCAGGACCAGACTCTTCAGCAACAGAACACGCAATAGTGATTATGCAGACCTGTATGTCTCCATGTACCATAGATGTCCCTACAGAAGATATGTTAACTTTTTATAGGAGAAGTGTGGTTTTACTATTCTTGCCCTTTTTATCATTCCAAATAAGATATAATAGCCTGGTAGTGAGCCTCTATGTAGAAAACAATTGCCAGCCCTATAATCACTGAAGCCATTGTCAAGTTTCCCCCCTTAGACTTTGATTTGGAGCTCTTTAATTTCGTACACGCTTGCTGTGTTGGTCATCGTTAGCCCAGAGTTCAAACCCCTTCCTCTCACCTGGGTTTAATAATGTGTTTCCGTCAAGATTTTAAAGTTTTTATACCTAAAAAGCTGAACTCGGAAATGCTGTTTGGCAAATTCCAGCTTTGGAAATGAGATGTTGGCTGTAGCATGAGTTGATGAGGGATTCTGTTTGAATCGACAGTCAGATCACACCTTCATGGCAGCTTCTTAAAAGGTGACTCCCATAGTATTCAATTTTGAATTCTTCTGCCTGTTTTGTGTGTTTCATTGTGAAACTCGAGTGGGTTTCAGAAGATCTTTTGTCCTGATGCTTGGAGTTTGCTGGAGTGTTCACTGGATACCTTCAGGAACGCATCCTGGCAGACCGAAAGGGTTTTAAATCCTTCCATTCTCCCCAGCGCAGGTATTGACAGCAAACGACGAGTAATTTTAAACCATTTCACTAGAAATCTCTGTTAAACTTTGACTCCCTCTGCCCTTGCATTGTTGTTTCAGGAAATCTGCAGCAGTTGGGGTGTTTGGCTATAAAATATCTGTGTTCCTGATGCAGAAGTTAACGGGTAACTCCTTCAAGCACATGTTTTTCAGGCAACCCCCCCTACTTTTCTACAATCATTGAAGGGAGAAAAATGTCAATTAAGTCTTTCTTTACAGGTTACCTTTTAACTTTTTAAACCTGGTTGTAGGCGAAACTCACATTCCTGTATGATACTCGTTATGAGGGAGGGTTTTATATTGAACTTGTTTGGTGGCAAGCACAGCAGACAAGCTTTTTTCTAGCAGCCCGACATCACCAACAGGTCTTTAATTCTGCCCCAATTCATATTTTCTGTTTAAGCCGCTGCAAAACAAGTTCAAGTCGTACAGCATTCCTTCCATTTAAAACCATAGTGTTGCTATAAAACTAATTTCCATGGTTTCACGTAGGTACTGAACCAAATATCATACACAGTTTTATTCAAGAGACTTATTTTTGTATCTGTTCTGGCTGGTGTTAAACGGGGAGACAACGCGGGTGGGGAGCAGGGAGATGCCCTGGACCCGAGGAAGAGTCAGGCAGTGAGTACTTAATAGTTTTTCACATGCTCACAGACTTTTAACACAACTTCTAACTCTCAAATCAAGTTTGGATACTGCGGGGCTGAAGTTTTGCGAAGCCCAGTCTCGTGTGTGTGTGTGGGTTCCCCCCTTGGATAGAGCCTTAAATCATAGTTTCTGCTGCAGCGGTGAAGCACAGCGGGCGTTAAAGGCATCGGAATGGATCCAGGGAGGTGGAAATGAACGGACTGAATGGGGTTCATGTTTCTTAACGAATACCTGTAAAGACACTGGAACAGGAGTGGGGAAATGGCATTCACAACCACAGTCCGAGTTCCCGTGTTTACGGATACAGAATGGATTGAAGCCCTAGATAAGTGCACATCCCATCTTGTCGTGGAGGCTCTGTGTTCCAGGCAGTTGCTTTGTGCTCAGCTTCGAGATAGAAAAGTGTCTTTTCCCATCTATTCCCTTATTTTTTTAGTCTCCATGAATGATTCAAACCTATTATTTATACCTGTGTACTTTAAAGTACCTCACATCAGGGTTTTCCCTCTTTTACTGACGCGTTTAAGATTAGTTTTAAATGGAACAAAAAAAAAAAATCTATTTTGATGAATTAAAAATATCGGAATACCGGTCTTGTTTCAGTGAGCGCGTCCAACGTTGACGTTGGATGAGCTTGTTGGACAAAGCAGGATAATCTGGGGAGGGCTCAGCAGCCTTTCCCTCGGCCAGGCAGGCTTCACGCTTCCCAAAACACCTCGCAGTGTCGCGCATCCGCCACTACATCGAAAAACCTGAGCCGCACGCAGAACTTAACCTTCCTGAGTAGCTCCGTCTTCTCCTCGGTAAGAGTTTCAGATCTGTCAGCTTGGCATGCAAGTAAACAGCACCGCATTTTTTTAAAACCAGAGCCTCCAAAAGAGAACTTTTGAAACTTTTTTGCTTGGTGGGTGGTCTTTTCATGCAAATATGTAAGGGTGGGTTTTATATTTTGTAGAGGTTTTGTCCTATTTTAATGCTCTTTGTATGGCAGTCTGTATATAGTGTGGTTTTGGTTCCTTCTCGACCTCTTTCCTTCAACTTTGGAGTAACTGATTTTGTGCAACTGTGTTTTGAATAAAGCCATGACAGTGTTAAAAGACAACAACCCTGCAGCACTCTTTGGATAATTTTTAGTTGTAACAAAACGTTGTTTCCTCCCCACGTGTGCTGTAAATTTTAAATTAAAAAGTTTTCAAACCGAATTATTTCAAATAAATTGAGACTATTGTATTGGATTACTTTGTTTGGTTTGTACAGCTGCAGAGAATGCGATGTTCCGTAAGGAATGGAGTCAGAGGGGGTCGTTCTTACATGTTGTCTTCTTGTTACTGGGAATCGTGTGGAATTATGCATTGTTTTGGGGACCAGAACTCAAATTTTGCGGACAGGATGAGGGGAACGGTTTTGAGCTGCAAGAGGGGAGACTGAGATGAGATGTTGGGGAGAAATGTTTTGCTGTGAGGGTAGGGAGGCCCTGGCCCAGGCTGCTCCATCCCTGGAGGCTTCAAGGCCAGGCTCGGAGCCCCTGATCCAGCGGGAGGTGGAACTGGATGGGCTTTGTGGTCCCTTCCAACTCAAACCAGTCTGCATTTCTGTAAATCTAAAACCCACAGGGATGTCCGGGTTGTTCCCTTAGAGAATTCTCAGAGGAGTCAGAGCATACTGTATGAATAAATATTATTCGAGTGTCGCTGAGCTAGGCGAGTCTGGCTGAGTCTTAAGAAACAGAAATGAAAAGCAAGAGCCTGGTTCTATTTTGCTGTACAGAAATGCTGACGTGGTGTGCCTGGTAAGCCGAGCTGCAAGTCTGGTGTTGCCTCTTCGAAGTAGCTGTGACAACTCCATGTCTTAAACCCCTACTTCTCCTACCAGCCAGAAAAAGCCTTGTTCTTATTTTAGGCTTAGTCCAGCATTCCTGGTGAAATTTCCATGGATGCACTTGAGAAAGCCAGTAACTAAACAGGCTTTTCTTCCACTAGATCAGTAATTAGCTAAGAAATGGGTGGGGAGAAATTGCCTTTCCATCTGAAGCCTCGCTCCCCAGGCACCTATTTGCCCACTGGAGTGAGCCCTGAGAGGAACTCGAGCTTTAGGATTGTTTTTAACAGCAGCTTAGGCTACTTTGTGGGGGATACTGGTAGGTTTATATTTGCCTAAAACCCAACTGTTCCATTCTAGTGCATGCATGGCAAAGGAGAGGAAAGTTAGTGCATGTCTCTGTAGGCACAGCTTCAAAAATCAGGAAAAAACTGAGGTGTGGGCTGGTGAGACGGGGCGTTTTCTGTTGGAGGAAAGTGGCTTGTCATGACCTGCCATAAACCATTGCTCTCCCTGCCCCAGCCTGGTAGTCTCTGGGTTTTATCGCTTAGCTCTGTCCCTGCGGAACCTTTACCACACAGCCCTTCTGCTGCAAAAGCCGCCTCTCCTGCTCCCAGAGGCAAAATGCTCCGCGGGGCTGCAAAATGTGCTCGCTTCCAGCTGGATGGAGGGAAGCTGCAGCCTAAAAAGCACCATAGACTGCTTTGTCCAGCCCAGGGAGAGGGAAGCTGAACCCTAAAAACACCCCAGTGCCTAGAAGTGTCCCACACTGCTTTCCCCAGCCTAGGTGGAGAGAAGCCTGCCTCAAAGCACCCCAGGATGCCTAAAGTGCCCCAGAGTGCTGCCTCTAGCCCAAGCAGAGGGTAGCTGAAGCCTAAAAGTACCCTACACTGCTGTCTCTTGTCCAGGCAGAGGGAAGCTGAGGGTTAAAACCACCCCAAACCACCTAAAATCACCCCAGGCTGCTGTCTCCAGCCCAGGCAGAGGGAAGCTGAAGGTTAGAAGTGACCCAGAGTGCTTAAAAGCACCCCAAGCTTCCTAAAGGCACCCCAGACTGCTCTCACCCGCCCAGTCGGAGGGAAGCAAGGCTAAAACCACCCCAAACCGTTGTCTCCAGCCCAGGCAGAAGGAAGCCAAAGCCTTCCAGCACCCCAGGATGCCTGAAGAGCCCCACACTGCTGTCTCCAGCCCAGGCAGAGGGAAGCTGAAGGCTAAAAGCACCCCAAACCGCCTAAAAACACCCCAGAGTGCTGTCCCCAGCCCAGGCTGAGGGAAGCTGAAGGCTAAAAGCACCCCAAACCGCCTAAGAACACCCCAGAGTGCTGTCCCCAGCCCAGGCAGAGGGAAGCTGAAGGCTAAAAGCACCCCAAACCGCCTAAGAACACCCCAGAGTGCTGTCTCCAGCCCAGGCTGAGGGAAGCTGAAGGCTAAAAGCACCCCAAACCGCCTAAAAACACCCCAGAGTGCTGTCCCCAGCCCAGGCAGAGGGAAGCTGAAGGCTAAAAGCACCCCAAACCGCCTAAAAACACCCCAGAGTGCTGTCCCCAGCCCAGGCAGAGGGAAGCTGAAGGCTAAAAGCACCCCAAACCGCCTAAGAACACCCCAGAGTGCTGTCCCCAGCCCAGGCAGAGGGAAGCTGAAGGCTAAAAGCACCCCAAACCGCCTAAGAACACCCCAGAGTGCTGTCTCCAGCCCAGGCTGAGGGAAGCTGAAGGCTAAAAGCACCCCAAACCGCCTAAAAACACCCCAGAGTGCTGTCCCCAGCCCAGGCTGAGGGAAGCTGAAGGCTAAAAGCACCCCAAACCGCCTAAGAACACCCCAGAGTGCTGTCCCCAGCCCAGGCAGAGGGAAGCTGAAGGCTAAAAGCACCCCAAACCGCCTAAGAACACCCCAGAGTGCTGTCTCCAGCCCAGGCTGAGGGAAGCTGAAGGCTAAAAGCACCCCAAACCGCCTAAAAACACCCCAGAGTGCTGTCCCCAGCCCAGGCAGAGGGAAGCTGAAGGCTAAAAGCACCCCAAACCGCCTAAAAACACCCCAGAGTGCTGTCCCCAGCCCAGGCAGAGGGAAGCTGAAGGCTAAAAGCACCCCAAACCGCCTATGAACAACCCAGAGTGCTGTCCCCAGCCCAGGCAGAGGGAAGCTGAAGGCTAAAAGCACCCCAAACCGCCTATGAACACCCCAGAGTGCTGTCTCCAGCCCAGGCAGAGGGAAGCTGAAGGCTAAAAGCACCCCAAACCGCCTAAGAACACCCCAGAGTGCTGTCTCCAGCCCAGGCAGAGGGAAGCTGAAGGCTAAAAGCACCCCAAACCGCCTATGAACAACCCAGAGTGCTGTCTCCAGCCCAGGCTGAGGGAAGCTGAAGGCTAAAAGCACCCCAAACCGCCTAAGAACACCCCAGAGTGCTGTCTCCAGCCCAGGCTGAGGGAAGCTGAAGGCTAAAAGCACCCCAAACCGCCTAAGAACACCCCAGAGTGCTGTCCCCAGCCCAGGCTGAGGGGAACTGAAGGCTAAAAGCACCCCAAACCGCCTAAGAACACCCCAGAGTGCTGTCCCCAGCCCAGGCAGAGGGAAGCTGAAGGCTAAAAGCACCCCAGACCGCCTAAAAACACCCCAGAGTGCTGTCCCCAGCCCAGGCAGAGGGAAGCTGAAGTCTAAAATCGCCTCAGACTGCTGTCTCCAGCCCAGGCAGAGAGAAGCCTGGCTAAGAGCACCCCAGGCTGCTGCTTCCATCAGAGCCTCAGGGGCCCCCCCCGCTCTCCTCCATTTTGTCGCACTGAGGAGAAGCCCAGCTGGAGAGCAACTTCCTCCCTGCCGTTCCTCCTCGGAACTTTGGTCTTTTATTGCCTCCTCTCCCCACTCCCCGGCTCTTATCTCCCCCTTTCCAGCCTCCCCTCCCTTTCCCTCCTCAGCCTCAGGGTCGCCTCACGAACCACCCCCCCCCCCCCATCCCCACACACACCGAGGGCGGGAAAACCGCCGCCCCTACGGGGCTGCCCGGCCCCGCGCGCAGGGGCGGGGGCGCCGCGTCCCGCGCGCTGATTGGCTGCGATTTGCCGCAGTTCCCACGCGCTTCCCGCGCTCCGCCCCGCCCCGCCCGCCGCCATTCGACCCTGGTGGGCGGGGAGGGCGGCCATGAGCTGCCCCGCAGTGTCTCCGAGCGCCTCGTTCAGTGTCCCTTCAGTCCTCACTCAGTGTCCCCTCGCTCCTCCCTCTGTCCCCCGTTTGTCTCCCCTCATTGCCCCCTTCATTCCCCCTCAGTCCCCTTTTAGTGCCCCTCAGTGTCCCCTCATTCCCCTCTCATTCCCTCCTCAGTGTACCCTCAGTCCCCCCTCACTCTTTTCTCATTCCCCTCTCAGTCCCCCCTCATTCCCCTCGCAGTTCCCCCTTATTCCCCCCCTCAAGTCCCCCTCATTATTTCCTCAGTGTCCCCTTAGTCCCCCCCATTCCCTCCTCAGTCCCCCCTCACTCCTTTCTCATTCCCCTCTTAGTCCCCTTCATTCCCCTCTCAGTCCCCCCTCACTCCTTTCTCATTCCCCTCTTAGTCCCCCTCATTCCCCTCTCAGTCCCCCCTCATTCCCCTCGCAGTTCCCCCTTATTCCCCCATCAGGCCCCCCTCATTATTTCCTCACTGTCCCCTCAGTCCCCCCCATTCCCTCCCCAGTCCCCCCTCACTCCTTTCTTATTCCCCTCTTAGTCCCCCTTCATTCCCCTCTTAGTCCCCCCTCATTCCCCTCGCAGTTCCCCCTTATTCCCCCCTCAGGCCCCCCTCATTATTTCCTCAGTGTCCCCTCAGTCCCCCCCATTCCCTCCTCAGTCCCCCCTCACTCCTTTCTCATTCCCCTCTCAGTCCCCCCTCATTCCCCTCGCAGTTCCCCCTTATTCCCCCCCTCAAATCCCCCTCATTATTTCCTCAGTGTCCCCCCAGTCCCCCCCATTCCCTCCTCAGTCCCACCTCACTCCTTTCTCATTCCCCTCTTAGTCCCCCTCATTCCCCTCAGTTCTGCATTATTGCCCCCTCATTGCCTCCTCACCCTCAGTCTCTCCCCATTCGCTCCTCATTCCCCCATCAATCCTTTCTCATTCCCCTCAGTCCCCACTTATTCCCCCCTCTGTCCCCCCGTCATTCCCTCCTCAGTGTCCCCTCAGTCCCCCCTCCTACCCCCCTCAGTGTCCCCTAATTACCCCCTCATTCCTCCTCAGTCCCCCTCATTCTCCTCTCATTCCCTCCTCAGTGTCCCCTCATTCCTGTGTCCATCTCCCCCCCAGTTACCCCTCAGTATCCCCTTCCCACCCTGGATACACGAAATAGTTTCTGTTCGAATGACAGAATCATTATGCCTGAAAAGACCTTTGACAAGGGTTGAAACTCGATGATGTTTAAGGTCCCTTCCAAACCAAAATATTCTATGATCCCATGATTCTATTAGATCATCGGCTCCAACCATCCCTGTCCACTACTAAAGCACAGAATCATGGAATGGTTTAGATTGGAAGGGACCCCAAAGCCCATCCACAAGCCCCTGCCATGGGCAGGGACACCTCCCACTGCACTAGGGGCTCCAAGCCCCATCCAACCTGGCCTTGAACCCCTCCAGGGATGGGGCAGCCATGGTTCCTCTGAGGAACCTAGGCCAGGGCCTCTCCACCCTCATTGTGAAGAATTTCCTCGTTATGTCCAGTCTAAACCTGCCCCTCTCCAGAGTGCTCCTTGTCCTATCACTCCAAGCCTTTGGAAACAGCCCCTCCCCAGCTTTCTTGTAGCCCCTTCAGGTACTGGAAGCTGCTCTAAGGTCTCCTCGGAGCCTTCTCTGCTCCAGGCTGAACAACCCCATCTCTCTCAGCCTGTCCTTGTATGGGAGGGTTTTCTAGCCCTCACATCATCCTTGTAACCTCCTCTGGCCTCGCTCCAATAGCTCCATGTCCTTCTATGTTGAGGATTCCAGAACTGGACACAATCCTCCAGACAGGGTCTCAGCAGAGCGGAGCAGAGGAGCAGAATCCCCTCCCTCCCCTGCTGTTCACGCTGCTCTTGATGCAGCCCAGGACACGGGTGGTTTCTGGGCTGCGAGCGCACGTTGCCGGCTCCTGTCGAGCTTCTCATCGATCACCCCCAAGTCCTTCTCCTGGGGGGCTGCTCTCATCTCATCCTCCCCAGCCTGGATTGAAATCGGGGATTGCCCCGACCCAGGTGTAGGACCTTGTCCTTGTCCTTGTTGAACTAAATGAGATCCCCACAGCCCCACTTCTCTGGCCAGTCAGGTCCCTCTGGATGACATCCCGTCCTTCTGGAGTGGCAGCTGCACCTCTCAGCTTGGTGTCATCTGCAAACTTGCTGAGGGTGCACTTGATCTCAGTGTCTGTATCACTGGTGAAGATATTAAACAGCACTGGTCCCAATATAGACCCCGAGGGACACCACTTGTCACCGATCTCTATCTCGACATGAAGACATTGACAACTGCTCTCTGAATACAACCATCCAACCTCATCCCCAAGCACCTCATCTCCCCAGCTTTTAATCCCCTCCGGGGATGGGGACTCAACCACCTCCCTGGCAGCTGTTCCAGGGCTTGAGAACCCTTTCGGTGAAGAAATTTTTCCTGATGTCCAATCTAAACTCCTCCTAACGCAGCTTGAGGCTGTTCCCTCTCGTCCCATCACCCCTCACTTGGGAGAAGAGACCAACACCCACCTCTCTGCAACCTCCTTTTAGGTGGCTCTGGAGAGCAATGAGGTCTCCCCTCAGCCTTCTCTTCTCCAGCTGAACAAGCCCAGGTCCCTCCCGACACAAAAAACGAGGCAGGGGGAGCAGCTGCCCCCAGGGGAGCAAAATCCACAGGGTGGGAGCAGCAGAAGTCGGTGACAGCAGCTGCTTTGAGCAGGATAGCAGAAAATTTGTCCTTCAGAGCACAACTCGGGGCTGAGAAGTGTCCTGTGCTGTCCCTGCTGGGAGGTTTTTCACAGGAGTTACAGCTTTATCTTCTGGGGAATGCTCTTCTGCTCTTGAAAATCAGAGCTCATTGTGTGCTTCACTTTCTGCTTTAGGTGTGTCTCATTAAAAAGCCCCAAAAACATAAAAAACCTGCAGTCCCAGAAATATCTGAGGAAACTCTTTACCTCATTTAACTACCAAAAATCGAAGGAGAATCCAAAATTAAATGTAGAGCCACAACAAACCAAAAGAAAACCACGGTGTACAGAGAGATTGGGAACTCTTGGCACTGAGGGAAAGGATTCTGTTGTAGGAAGAAAATGACCGCAGACTGCTTATTTGGTTTTGTGTTGCGAAAAAAGAGATGTTTTTCCTATATTAATATAATATGAAAATGGTTTGTTTGATGTGCGTTTCCTTCTACAACAAAGTTAATTCAAATAAAATAATCATGCTGGTGACTGAGGAGCAGTGAGGGTTCCTCAGCTCCTCCGGGCTGAAGCATCAGTGGTTCTCTCTGTTAAAACCAAGCCGCACAAGCAGCCTCTGCGAGGTCCCTGGGTGGGTTATTCTGGAATTGCGGAACGTACATGGGCTGATTTTACCTGGACCCGCTCAGCACAGCGTCCTTACCCTGTGCCTGTTCCATGGCTGGAGGGCAGGAGGATCTGCAGAGGGACTCTGGCTGGATCCATGGCTGGAGGGCAGGAGGCTCTGCAGAGGGATCCAGGCTGGATCCATGGCTGGAGGGCAGGAGGATCTGCAGAGGGACTCTGGCTGGATCCATGGCTGGAGGGCAGGAGGATCTGCAGAGGGATCCAGGCTGGATCCATGGCTGGAGGGCAGGAGGATCTGCAGAGGGATCCAGGCTGGATCCATGGCTGGAGGGCAGGAGGATCTGCAGAGGGATCCAGGCTGGATCCATGGCTGGAGGGCAGGAGGATCTGCAGAGGGATCCAGGCTGGATCCATGGCTGGAGGGCAGGAGGATCTGCAGAGGGATCCAGGCTGGATCCATGGCTGGAGGGCAGGAGGATCTGCAGAGGGATCCAGGCTGGATCCATGGCTGGAGGGCAGGAGGATCTGCAGAGGGATCCAGGCTGGATCCATGGCTGGAGGGCAGGAGGATCTGCAGAGGGATCCAGGCTGGATCCATGGCTGGAGGGCAGGAGGATCTGCAGAGGGATCCAGGCTGGATCCATGGCTGGAGGGCAGGAGGATCTGCAGAGGGATCTAGGCTGGATCCATGGCTGGAGGGCAGGAGGATCTGCAGAGGGATCCAGGCTGGATCCATGGCTGGAGGGCATGAGGCTCTGCAGAGGGATCCAGGCTGGATCCATGGCTGGAGGGCAGGAGGATCTGCAGAGGGATCCAGGCTGGATCCATGGCTGGAGGGCAGGAGGCTCTGCAGAGGGATCCAGGCTGGATCCATGGCTGGAGGGCAGGAGGATCTGCAGAGGGACCCAGGCTGGATCCATGGCTGGAGGGCAGGAGGCTCTGCAGAGGGATCCAGGCTGGATCCATGGCTGGAGGGCAGGAGGATCTGCAGAGGGATCCAGGCTGGATCCATGGCTGGAGGGCAGGAGGATCTGCAGAGGGATCCAGGCTGGATCCATGGCTGGAGGGCAGGAGGCTCTGCAGGGGGATCAGGACAAGGTTCAGATGAGCAGGATGGGTCTCAACATGGCTCAGTTGAACTGCGTACATCCATCCACTCCTCGTGCTGAAGTGGGACTGATGGACTTTGAGGTCCCTTCCCACCAAAACCATTTCATGTCTCCACGATCCTGTGGATCCTTCACCAGTCCCTGCTGGGATCATCGCTGGGGGGGAGGGGCTAGGATGGGGAGGTGGGAATTTCACTCCCTCTGAGACAAAATAGCCCCAAACTGTCTGGAGTGGGAGGCTCTGGATGCTTTAGGTGCACACATTTCATTAAACTTGACATCGTTAGGATCAGAAGAGAGTAAAGCTTGCAGCCTGAGCTTTTGTGTGTGACTGCGCCTGAGTAATGCACAGTGATCGAAGAATTCCCAAATTCAGCAAAACATTTCTTCCCAAGATCTCATCTCAATCTCCCCTCTTGCAGCTCAAAACTGTTCCTCTCGTCCTCTCCCTGCACTCCCTGATCCAGAGCCCCTCCCCAGTTTTCCTGGAGCCCCTTCTAGCACTGGAAGCTGCTCTAAGGTCTCCCCAGAGCCTTCTGTTCTCCAGGCTGAACAATCCCAACCCTTCCAGCCTGGCCTCATACAGGAGGTTCTCCAGCCCTTGGATCGTCTCTGTATTCTCCTCTGGACTCACTTCCTTAGGGAACTATGACAGAAGCCTGCCTCTCAAAATAGTTATTGCTTGCCAATCTACTTCAGGAGTGTTTGCTTGGGATGAGAAGTCACAGAGACTTCTTAGCATGTTGTGATTTTTAGCTCACACAGATTGGGTGAGATGGGTTTGCATACTGAGCTGGTTAGGGCTGACTCTCATTGGGTTCTGGCAGTTGAGCTCATTAGAATTGAGAGCTTTAAATAGTAAAGAATATCCTATAGAATCATGGAATGGTTTGGGTGAGAAGGGACCTCAAAGCCTGCCCAGTTCCACCCCTGTCATGGGCAGGGACACCTCCCACTGGATCAGGGGCTCCAAGCTTCATCCAGCCTGGCCTTGGACCTCTCCGGGGTTGGGATGGAGTTGGCAATGTAGAGTTTAAGGTTGGACACAATGAGTTTAAAGACCTCTTGTAACATAAACCCGTGAGATTCACTGGGGAGACGGCTCCTCGAATCGTGGGGTCAGTTCTGGTTCCTCCCCACCAGAAGGATGTTGAGGCTCTGGAGCGAGTGCAGGGAAGAGCAACGAAGCTGGGGAGGGGGCTGGAGAAGAAGAGGAGCGGCTGAGAGAGCTGGGGGGGTTCAGCCTGGAGAAGAGGAGGCTGAGGGGAGAGCTCATTGCTCTCTGCAACTCCCTGAGAGGAGGTTGTGGAGAGGAGGGAGCTGGGCTCTTCTCCCAAGGGGCAGGGGACAGGACGAGAGGGAATGGCCTCAAGCTCCACCAGGGGAGGTTCAGGCTGGACATCAGGAAAATATTTTTCATGGAAAGGGTGATTGGTCCCTGTCAGAGGCTGCCCAGGGAGGGGGTTGAGTCCCCTTCCCTGGAGGGGTTTAAGGGACGGGTGGACGAGGTGCTGAGGGACATGGGTTAGTATTTGACAGGAATGTTTGGAGTCGATGATCCAATGGGTCTTTTCCAACATGGTGATTCTATGATAAGTGATTCTGGGATTCCAAGACTCTGTCGCTCTGTTTGTCTTCATCTATAGCATCAGATACAACAGAAGTGCTTGAAGTGTGGAACCAGAGAGCTCTAAAGATGATTCTGTGTTTTTCAATCCGTCAGACAGACAGCCCTCGGTCCGGTGCCCTCTGCTCTCTCCCGGGCCAGGAGATTCGCCACCAGAATTCTCCACTTCTGGAAACAAGCAGGGCAGTGTGTGCCGCCTGAAAGCCCTTATTCACCCGGCAGCCCGGAGGAGCCTGTCCGGCACAGTCTGCGGTGCAGCTGCTTTGGGACCCGAGTGCTCCGAATATCTGACCGAAAAAAGAAAGTGAATTTGCCTTTTTGTCTGGATGAATTCCAGAAGAGTCGGTTGTGATCTGTTGTGTTGAGGACTCGCACGGCACTGAGGCCGCTGGCGCAGGATTTTGGGGAACACATGCTTGATAGTCCAGTAAAAATCAGAATGTGTGTTGCAGTCGACATGCTGGAGGGGATGGCATCCCGAGGGAAGGGATGCATCCAGAGGGAAAGGGATGGCATCCCGAGGGAAGGGATGCATCCAGAGGGAAAGGGATGCATCCAGAAGGAAGGGATGGCATCCAGAGGGAAGGGATGGCATCCAGAGGGAAAGGGATGGCATCCAGAGGGAAGGGATGGCATCCAGAGGGAAGGGATGCATCCAGAGGGAAAGGGATGGCATCCAGAGGGAAGGGAAAGGCATCCAGAGGGAAGGGATGGCATCCAGAGGGAAAGAGATGGCATCCAGAGGGAAGGGAAAGGCATCCAGAGGGAAGGGATGGCATGCAGAGGGAAAGAGATGGCATCCAGAGGGAAAGGGATGGCATCCAGAGGGAAAGGGATGGCATCCAGAGGGAAAGGGATGGCATCCAGAGGGAAGGGATGCATCCAGAGGGAAAGGGATGGCATCCAGAGGGAAAGGGATGGCATCCAGAGGGAAAGGGATGGCATCCAGAGGGAAGGGATGCATCCAGAGGGAAAGGGATGGCATCCAGAGGGAAAGGGATGGCATCCAGAGGGAAGGGAAAGGCATCCAGAGGGAAAGGGATGGCATCCAGAAGGAAGGGATGCATCCAGAGGGAAAGGGATGGCATCCAGAGGGAAGGGATGTATCCAGAGGGAAAGGGATGGCATCCAGAGGGAAAGGGATGGCATCCAGAGGGAAAGGGATGGCATCCAGAGGGAAGGGATGGCATCCAGAGGGAAAGAGATGGCATCCAGAGGGAAGGGATGGCATCCAGAGGGAAAGGGATGGCATCCAGAGGGAAAGGGATGGCATCCAGAGGGAAGGGATGGCATCCAGAGGGAAAGGGATGGCATCCAGAGGGAAGGGAAAGGCATCCAGAGGGAAAGGGATGGCATCCAGAAGGAAGGGATGCATCCAGAGGGAAAGGGATGGCATCCAGAGGGAAAGGGATGGCATCCAGAGGGAAGGGAAAGGCATCCAGAGGGAAAGGGATGGCATGCAGAGGGAAGGGATGGCATCCAGAGGGAAAGGGATGGCATCCAGAGGGAAAGGGATGGCATCCAGAGGGAAGGGATGCATCCAGAGGGAAAGGGATGGCATCCAGAGGGAAAGGGATGGCATCCAGAGGGAAAGGGATGGCATCCAGAGGGAAGGGATGGCATCCAGAGGGAAGAGATGCATCCAGTGGGAAGGGATGGCATCCAGAGGGAAAGGGATGGCATCCAGAGGGAAAGGGATGGCATCCAGAGGGAAGGGATGGCATCCAGAGGGAAGAGATGGCATCCAGAGGGAAAGGGATGGCATCCAGAGGGAAGGGATGGCATCCAGAGGGAAAGGGATGGCATCCAGAGGGAAAGGGATGGCATCCAGAGGGAAGGGATGCATCCAGAGGGAAAGGGATGGCATCCAGAGGGAAAGGGATGGCATCCAGAGGGAAAGGGATGGCATCCAGAGGGAAGGGATGGCATCCAGAGGGAAGAGATGCATCCAGTGGGAAGGGATGGCATCCAGAGGGAAAGGGATGGCATCCAGAGGGAAGAGATGGCATCCAGAGGGAAAGGGATGGCATCCAGAGGGAAAGGGATGGCATCCTGAGGGAAAGGGATGGCATCCAGAGGGAAAGGGATGGCATCCAGAGGGAAAGGGATGGCATCCAGAGGGAAGGGATGGCATCCAGAGGGAAGAGATGCATCCAGAGGGAAGGGATGGCATCCAGAGGGAAAGGGATGGCATCCAGAGGGAAGGGATGGCATCCAGAGGGAAGAGATGCATCCAGTGGGAAGGGATGGCATCCAGAGGGAAGGGATGGCATCCAGAGGGAAGAGATGGCATCCAGAGGGAAAGGGATGGCATCCAGAGGGAAAGGGATGGCATCCTGAGGGAAAGGGATGGCATCCAGAGGGAAAGGGATGGCATCCAGAGGGAAAGGGATGGCATCCAGAGGGAAGGGATGGCATCCAGAGGGAAGAGATGCATCCAGAGGGAAGGGATGGCATCCAGAGGGAAAGGGATGGCATCCAGAGGGAAGGGATGCATCCAGAGGGAAAAGATGTATCTAGAGAGCAACGAAGCAGGTGAAGGGGCTGGAGAACAAATCTTATGAGGAGCGGCTGAGAGAGCTGGGGGGGTTCAGCCTGGAGAAGAGGAGGCTGAGGGGAGAGCTCATTGCTCTCTGCAACTCCCTGAGAGGAGGTTGTGGAGAGGAGGGAGCTGGGCTCTTCTCCCAAGGGACAGGGGGCAGGACGAGAGGGAATGGCCTCAAGCTCCACCAGGGGAGATTTAGGCTTGAGATTAGGAAAAAATTCTTCACAGAGAGGGTGGTTAGAGGGTGGTTCAGCATTGGAACGGTCTGGCCAGGGAGGTGGTTGAGTCGCCGTCCCTGGAGGTGTTTAAGGTGAGGGTGGACGAGGTACTTAGGAGAATGATTTAGGGATTGGTGGGAATGGTTGGACTCGACGATCCAGTGGGTCTCTTCCAACCTGGTTATTCTGTGATTCTGTGATAGAGGGAAAGGATGGTATCCAGAGGGAAGGGTCGACATCCAGAGGGGAGAGATGGCATCCAGAAGGATCTTGACAGGCTTGAGAGGTGGGCATGTACAAACCTCATGAAGGTCAACAAGGCCAAGGGCAAGGTCCTGCAAAGGGTCGGGGAAATCCCAAGCACAAACCTGGTCTGGGCGGAGAGTGGATTGGGAGCAGCCCTGAGGAGAAGGACTTGGGATGCTGGGAGAAGAGAAACTCCACAGGAGCCGGCACTGTGTGCTTGGAGCCCAGAAACCACCCGTGTCCTGGGCTGCATAGAAAGCCGTGGGAGCAGCAAGAAGGGAGAGGATTCTGTCCCTCTGCTCCGCTCTGGGAGACCCACCTGGAGCCCCGTGTCCATCTCTGGAGTCCTCAGCCCAGGAAGGACCTGGAGCTGCTGGAGCGAGCCCAGAGGAGGCCACGGAGATGATGCGAGGGCTGGAGAACCTCCTGTATGAGGCCGGGCTGGGGGAGTTGGGGTTGTTCAGCCTGGAGAAGAGAAGGCTGTGGGGAGACCTTAGAGCAGCTTCCAGAGCTGAAAGGGGCTCCAGGAGAGCTGGGGAGGGGATCTGGATCAAGGATTGCAGGGACAGGATGAGGGGAATGGTTTTACCCCCATTTTTACGGTATAAATGCATGGTTGTAAAACACTGAAAAACTTCATTAAAAAGCAAATTTGAAAAAGAAGAAAAAAATGAGCGATACAGAAATGTATCGATCATTGAAATCAATCCTGTTAAATACAGTCCCTTAGACCCTGGAGTCCGTGTTCCTGTCATGTATTTTAGCTTCAAAACCTGTCTCGGTGCTGCAGAGAGGAGAAACCTAATAAAACCAGCTGAAAACATGCTGCCATCATAAGAGGGCAGAGCAAGACAACATTTCATTCACCTTCCAACAAACCACGTGGAGAAGGCAAAGAGGAAAGTCAGACTGGTTTCCACACTGAAATCTGTGCATGTGCCTCCCCCAGCAGGCGAAGGAGGAGCAGGTTTTGTGCCTGAAATGAGTTTGTTCGATGTGCTCCACAAACAGCAGGACCAAAGAAACATCACTTGGCACCGGAGCCCCGAGCATCTCACACCAGGGATGTGGTTCCTCAGGGCAATTTGGGCTTCCAGCTGGATGAAACGCTGCCTTTGTTGATCCTGCATCTCTTGGAGGGTGAGGGCGCGTGGTGGGACCCAGGAGCTGGGATGAGGCCGCTCCTCGAATCGTGGGGTCAGTTCTGGTTCCTCCCCACCAGAAGGATGTTGAGGCTCTGGAGCGAGTGCAGAGAAGAGCAACGAAGCTGGGGAGGGGGCTGGAGAAGAAGAGGAGCAGCTGAGAGAGCTGGGGGGGTTCAGCCTGGAGAAGAGGAGGCTGAGGGGAGAGCTCATTGCTCTCTGCAACTCCCTGAGAGGAGCTTGTGGAGAGGAGGGAGCTGGGCTCTTCTCCCAAGGGACAGGGGACAGGACGAGAGGGAATGGCCTCAAGCTCCACCAGGGGAGGCTCAGGATGGACATCAGGAAAATATTTTTCATGGAAAGGGTGATTGGGCAGTGGCAGAGGCTGCCCAGGGAGGGGATTGAGTCCCCTTCCCTGGAGGGGTTTAAGGGACGGGTGGACGAGGCGCTGAGGGACACGGGTTAGTATTTGACAGGAATGTTTGGAGTCGATGATCCAATGGGTCTTTTCCAACATGGTGATTCTATGATAAATGATTCTGGGATTCCAAGACTCTGTCGCTCTGTTTGTCTTCATCTATAGCATCAGATACAACAGAAGTGCTTGAAGTGTGGAACCAGAGAGCTCTAAAGATGATTCTGTGTTTTTCAATCCGTCAGACAGACAGCCCTCGGTCCGGTGCCCTCTGCTCTCTCCCGGGCCAGGAGATTCACCACCAGACTCAATGAGCTTTTGATGGGTCTTTTCCAACCTGCTGATTGTGTGATTCTATGATCCAACATGGGAAGTTGATTCAGCTCTGGTCCTGACCCGGCCAAGCTGTGGCTACCAGGTGAGCCCTAGGCTAATAAAGCAATCCCAACATTCCGGTGTCTCTGCCGGGTGGGAGCACTCCGTACTGGATGCTGCAGGGCAGAACTGACGGGGAGGTTGGTTTGCCTTCAGCTCTCTGTTACCTTGCAGAACACTCTCCGAGCGCCTCGCTCCTGCGCGTTTGGTCACAAATGATGGGATGTGCGCTGCTACTGGGACGCTTCTTCCTACTCTTCTTAGGCATCTCCCAGCTTCTGTTCCTAGCTGGTCCATTTCTTCTGGAGGCATCACTGGCTTTGTTGGAAGGTGTCTCTGCCCATGGCAGAGGGTTGGAACTGCGTGGGCTTTAAGGTCTATTCCAACCCAAACCATTCCAATGCTGAAAGGGGGGCAGGGAGAGGAGGAGGGGAATGGTTTTGAGCTGCGAGAGGGGAGATTGAGATGAGATCTTGGGGAGAAATGTTTTGCTGTGAGGGTGAGGAGGCCCTGGCCCAGGTTGCCCTGAGCAGAGGTGGCTGCTCCATCCCTGGAGGGGTTCAAGGCCAGGTTGGATGGGGCTTGGAGCCCCTGGTGCAATGGGAGGTGTCCCTGCCCCTGGCAGGGGTGGGACTGGATGGGCTTTGAGGTCCTTTCAACCCAAACCATTCCTTGATTCTATAATCCCAGCAGCTTTCACATTAAACCTGCAGGAGTCCCAGGGCCACCACCATCTCCATGGCACAGATGGGATGGAACCCAGCTTTCCTGAGCCATTCCTCGTCCCTGCCGCTGCCTCCCGAGAAACTCTTTCTTATGACTTGATTTTTCGAAACCTGGAAGGAAAGCCCTTCCCTTTCCTTCTGGAACCATTTCCCTTCATCTTCAGCAACAGAAACAATCCCGTAAGTGAAATAAAACATTTCTGAGAACCATACGTTGGAATTGGGAAGCACTTGGGCTCCTCTGCCCAAACAAACCCCCTTCCTTCCCTCCCTCTCTGTGTTTTGGGGAGGGCTCAGGCAGCCTCATCCTTTGGATAATTAGAAGGTGCCAGATGGCTGTAAATATGTTCACAATCCTTCTTATCCAGCTCTTTCCGATCTGGCCCCCTCACTGCTCTACCCTGTAGCCAGCACCTGGTCCATTCCCATTCGGAGTTTCCCTTCTCTCCGGATCTAAACCAACTCCTCTAGTTTTTTATTTTCCCTTTAAGTGAAATGGGAAGATCTTTGGGAGTGTTTTATGCCAGATAACGCTTCCTCATTATCCCTTACACCATCAATTCATTAATAACGTGCTCTCCTGCCCTGTGGCCGTTCCCGTGTGTAAGTGTCAGCTCCCTTTGTCCGGGAATTGCTGTCTTGGAGCATATGAAGCTCCAGATCACCTGCGGTGAATCACAGGGGTGCAGCAGCTCCTTCCTGTTCTGGGAACGGAGATCTCATGCTCGCCCTTTGTATGGGCATAAATGGCACACGGGACGAGGTGACTCATCCCAAGTCACGCGCGGGGAACTGGCAGAGTCCGTGTTTGAATGGTTCCAGCCCCTTTCTCCCTGCCTTGGCTCCTGCCTGCGGCACATCTTTGTGTTGGAAGGTGCCCTGATCCTTCCTCCTGCTAGAAAAATTAGAGCCGAGCTCTTTCAAACAACCAGAGGAACTCCAGGACACACGAGGTGGAACCAAACGGATTGGAGAGCAAGAACCAGAGCGTCCCACAGCAAAATGAACCATAGAATAGTTTGGGTTGGAAGGGACCTTAATGATCATCCAGTTCCACTCCCCTGCCACAGGCAGGGACACCTCCCACTGCATCAGGGGCTCCAAGCTCCATCCAACCTGCCCTTGAACCCCTCCAGGGATGGGGCAGCCACCCCTGCTCTGGGCAACCTGGGCCAAGGCCTCTCCACCCTTATAGTGAAGAAATTCCTCCTTTTGTCCAGTCTAAACCTGCCCCTCCCCAATTCAAAGCCCTTCCCCCTGGCCCTATCACTCCAAGCCTTCAGAAACAGCCCCTCCCCAGCCCCTTTCAGCACTGGAAGATGCTCTAATGTTCCCTCGGAGCCTTCTCGTCTCCAGGCTGAGCAACCCCAACTCTCTCAGCCTGTCCTCGTACGGGAGGTTCTCCAGCCCTTGGATCATCCTTGTAGCCTCCTCTGGCCTCGCTCCAACAGCTCCATCTCCTTCTCATGTTGAGGACTCCTGGACACAATCCTCCAGACGGGGTCTCAGCAGAGCAGAGCAGAGGAGCAGAATCCCCTCCCTCCCCTGCTGTTCACGCTGCTCTTGATGCAGCCCAGGACACGGGTGGTTTCTGGGCTGCGAGCGCACGTTGGCGGCTCCTGTCGAGCTTCTCATCAATCACCCCCAAGTCCTTCTCCTTGGGGGCTGCTCTCATCTCATCCTCCTCCAGCCTGGATCGAAACCGTGGAGCATCTCGTGCATGGACTGGAGCAAGTAACACCTTGTTACACAAAACATGAAGGAAAGCTCAGGCGGAGGCATTTAAAAATCTAAAAAAAAAAAAAAAAAAAGGGAATCATCCATCGCTCAGCGTTTTTCCCCTGACAACCCAGTCACCCTCCTAGTGACCCAAATTTTGTGCTGTTGCAGCTTCCCTCAGTCTCTCAGACAACTCGTGACCTTGTTTGTTCTTTAGTGTTAGAGATGTCACTCTCTATTTTAAGACGCCTTAAAAACAACTTCCCCTTTTGCACAGGTTTCTGCCCTTTTCTTGCTGCTTAGCAGTTCCAGAACGATTCCATTACAAATTGCCTGCTTTAAATACAATATCGCGTGGTTTTAAGAACAATTGTCATGAATTCAGAGGCAAAGAACGGAAGATATTTGGTCACATGAAGCTCTCATCATCCAGAAATTCTTGCCACTTCAGCTGAACCCTAATAAATAGATCATATGAGGCAGAATGAGGTGCGAGGCAGCCAGCGCCTGTGTTTTACGGCTGCCACTTCAGCTTCCTTGGAATCATAGAACAGGCTCACGGAATAAAGGAATGTTTCCCTCCCTCCTGGCATGTTCCCATCCTGCTGGATCTAGGATGTCTGATCTGATGGCCAAGAGGAGTTTCTTTAGGACAATGTCATAGGATCACGTGGCTCTCAAGGAGCATCATTATCGTGGGATCGTGGGATGGTTTGGGTGGGAAGGGACCTCAAATCCCATCCAGTTCCACCCGTTCCCATGGGCAGGGACACCTCCCGCTGGATCAGGGGCTCCAAATCCCATCCAACTTGGCCTTGAACCCCTCCAGGGATGGAGCAGCCACCACTGCTCTGGGCAGCCTGGGCCAGGGCCTCCTCACCCTCACAGCAAAACTTTTCTCCCTAAGATCTCATCTCAATCTGCCCTTTTCCAGCTCAAAACCGTCCCTCTTGTCCTGTCCCTGCACTGCCAACGGACACAAACCTTAAAACCCTAAACCCCCCCTATCTCCACCCCCTCCGAGCTGCTGAGGATCGGAAAGCAGGTTGCCCAGAGCCGGCACTCAAACCGTGCTTCTCCAAGAACCCTCGTGGTTCTGAATGCCACCTCCTGATTTCTGGGAAGCCTGACTCCCCGGCTGGGCTGCAAGAGAAGGCAGACAGTGCAAGGATATTATTTATAGCTGCGAGTGGGCTGGGGGGAACAGCACTCGGCTCACGGGAAGTGGGAGGCTGATCTGGAGAAATCAAGTGGCTTCGGTTGCAGCAGAAGCAGCGATGAAACCAGGAGCTAACATTTAGGCAATGCTGCTTCTCCATCCCTGGCGTTCAGGCTCCCCACACTCAGCACTTTCAGTGTTTTCCTCCCTGCCAGCCTCATGGTTTGGGTTTCACAACAACAGGCACTGAGGAAGCGCTGGTGAGAACCTGGTGGAGATGAAGGGAGTTCCCTGCCATGGCCTGGGGTTGGGTTTGGTGACCTCTTCCCGATCCGTGGCTCCCTGCTCCACCTTCTTCCCTGCACGTACACAGAGATCCCACCCTTGGGGAGCAAATTGACTCTCCAAACACACCAAGATGCGCGGGAGTCCCCGTCCCTGGAGGGCTTCAAAAACTGTGTGGCCGTGACACTTCAGGACATGGTTCAGTTGACACAGTGGGGTTGAACTGGATGAGCTTAGAGGGCTTTCCCAACCTCAGTGATTCCATGATTTGAGGATCCTGCGTGTTCCAGAGGGCTGGAGCCAGCCTGAGGCACGTCGTCTGCCCAGAGGCAGCTCCTCTTAGCGCGCAGTGATGTCTTTCCATGAGTGTCCCACTTCAAAGAGGGGATCCAATTACCCACACTAGAAATTACGGAGCTAGGGAACTAGATGCAACCGAAACTAGGCGTGTGTGCAAAGATCAGCAGCTTAATGAGGAAGGGAAGATATTCTTGGGTTATGAAACTGTCCTTCCTTTTTCCTGTCAGCTCCAGGACTTCAGCTGGTGGTGAAAAGCTTTTGGATTAAAATCGTGACTTCGTCAGCCCATTTATGAATACTGGGAACACAGAAGGATCCAGCAACACCATCTGCTCTTGGATTGGAACTCCTGGTTGGGAAAACTTGGACCACCACTTCCCCCTGAAGCACCTCTCAGCTGAGGGATTCTCTGTCTCTCTGCTGTTTCTCTCCCCCCGACGTGTTCCCATCCCACTGGATCTAGGATGTCTGATCCGATGGCCAAGGGGAGTTTCTTTAGGGCGATGCCATATGATCACAAGACTCTCAAGGAAGACCATTATCATGGGATCAAGGGATGGTTTGGGGTGGAAGGGACCTCCAAGCCCATCCAGTCCCTCCCCTGCCATGGGCAGGGACACTTCCCACTGGATCGGGGGCTCCAAGCCCCATCCAACCTGGCCTTGAACCCCTCCAGGGACGGAGCAGCCGCAACTTCCCTGGGAAACCTGGGCCAGGGCCTCCCTACCCTCACAATGAGGAATTTCTCCCCAAGATCTCATCTCAATCTCCCCTCTTGCAGGTCAAAACTGTTCCCCTCATCCTGTCCCTGCCCTCCCTGATCCAGAGTCCCTCTCCAGCGTTCCTGGAGCTTCTTTCAGCACTGGAGGGAAAGCAAATCCTGCCACTGCACAGCCCAAAGCTGCCTGCATCCTTCCGAGCAAGGATTCCCTCCTAGGAAATTTGCATTTCTCCTCTTCTAATGGTTCTGCCACGCGTTTGCCGTGACTGAGTCCATCTGTTGAGAGCCAGTCCTTTGCATAATGATGTCCGCATCCCTGGCTTGCTCCAATTAATGCCAGCCCTTTGCTTATCACACTGTAAAGCACCGATTCTTACAGCTCTGAATAATGCCCTCTGTCTGCCTCTCGCATGTATGGACCCTTTATTCCCACCACGGAGCTATGAAACGTCTCTGCCAACCCCAAGGGAAAGGCTTTGGAAGAAGCCGTGATCATTGCTATGCATAACTCCCAAGCCACGGGTGTCGTGAAGGGCTGATCTCCAGCACTTTGAACTCCGGCTTCTCTGACCTCTCCCAAACGTTCAGAACAGCGACACAGTTCGTTTAAAGAACTGCCTCCCTTCTGCTCAAACCAGAGCAAAAGCGTCGTTCAAAAATTAAAGATTAAGGTCTCCTCAGAGCCTTCTCTTCTCCAGGCTGAACAAACCCAACTCTCCCAGCCTGGCCTCGTACAGGAGGGTCTCCAGCCTTTGGATCATCTCCGTGGTCTCCTCTAGTCTTGCTCCAGCAGCTCCAGGTCCTCCCTGTGCTGAGGACTCCAGAATTGGACACAGGACGTGGGACGTGGGACAAGGAGCGGGCGTTCATCTCCAGCTGCTGCTGCAAGTGTCTGGAGGATAATCCACTCGGCTCCGATAACACCCTGGATCCATCGGAATCCCATTGGTTTCATTCTTAGTGTCTCCTGACCATGCTACCCAACTATATTTTACCCTCGCAGTTGGGCTTTCAGCAGGCGTTTGGCTTTCCGCCCTCTGCAGATGCCTAGAAATGAGCTCACGGCATCCTTTTTTTAAGGCATTTGCCTTATTAGAGAAAATAAAGCACCGGCTTCTACCATTTCCTTCGTTAGCAACTTCAAGAAACCCTTCTGCGCGGCAGGAACCATTGGCTGTAGCAGAAAACTGCATTTATCCACCCACCTTCCTGGGCTGAGAACCTGCTGGCATCACTCACAATCGTTTATGCTCTGCTCTGGGGTCTGGAGCTTTCCCCTTTTCCTCACTTTAATGCTCCAAAGCTCAAAACTATAGGAAAAAAATGTGATTTTACCCACTAAAATTTTATAAATGCAAACTGCCTTTGTAAGATGTGCTTTCAGGACGTGGACCGCAGCTATTTAAACACCACGGGGCTATTTCGTGATACCAAAGGCCTTCGCCTCGCTCCAGCACTGTAAAAGTTGCCTCCAAGTGTGTGTAGATTCTATTTAAAGCCACCAAAAGCCACTTAAGGGTCATCTTCTGCTGTAAAGAGGCCTTGAAAGAGTTCAGCAATGTTGCAGCTGCTCTCTATCCAGACTGTTACTCTCGCTTCGTGTTACACGCTCCGAAGGGCGTTCACCGCCGATGAAAACTGACCCGGAGAGATGATTCCACACAAGGTGGAGGCCGGGACAGCACCAGCCAAGCAGCGCAGGTTCCATAGGGGCTGTTCCATGTGGAGATTGTGTTTGATCATCAGTGTCGAGCAAAGCGGTGTCACCAGGATGGTGGCCAGGGATTGCCAACATGGAATGGGTTGGGTTGGAAGGGACCTCAAAGCCCATTGAGTTCCAGCCATGGGCAGGGAAATCAGGGGCTCCAAGCCCCATCCAACCTGGCCTTGAACCCCTCCAGGAATCATAGAATCACAGAATCACCAGGTTGGAAAGGACCCACCGGATCATGGAGTCCAACCGTTCCCATTGATCACTAACCCACGTCCCTCAGCGCCTCGTCCACCCGTCCCTCAAACCCCTCCAGGGAAGGGGACTCAACCCCCTCCCTGGGCAGCCTCTGACAGGGACCAATCACCCTTTCCATGAAATATTTTTTCCTGCTGTCCAGCCTGACCCTCCCCTGGTGGAGCTTGAGGCCATTCCCTCTCGTCCTGTCCCCTGTCCCTTGGGAGAAGAGCCCAGCTCCCTCCTCTCCACAACCTCCTCTCAGGGAGTTGCAGAGAGCAATGAGCTCTCCCCTCAGCCTCCTCTTCTCCAGGCTGAACCCCCCCAGCTCTCTCAGCCGCTCCTCTTCTTCTCCAGCCCCCTCCCCAGCTTCGTTGCTCTTCTCTGCACTCGCTCCAGAGCCTCAACATCCTTCTGGTGGGGAGGAACCAGAACTGACCCCAGGATTCAAGGAGCCGTCTCCCCAGGGCTGAGTCCAGAGGGAGAAGAACCTCCCTGGCCCTGCTGGCCACGCCGTGGCTGCTCCAAGCCAAGATGCCCCAAGATGGGGTGGCCACTACTGTTCCAGGCCCTCCTTCATCATGAAGAACTTCCACCTAAGATCTCATCTCAATCTCTGCTCTTTCAGCTCAAAAGCCCATTCTCCTTGCCCCATCTCTGCCCTCCCTAAAATAACCCCGGAAAGGCTGCTCGGCCGGGTGGGTGCTGGGTTCCTGCAGGATCTCCTCGCACAGCGTCTCCTTATTTGGCTGGGAGCAGGATCAGACCCCGGATTGGCTGCAGAGAGCGAGCAGGCGGTGGAGCTGGAGAAGGAGAAGCAGGCAGGGAGGGCGAAGGGAAGGAGCTCGCTGCCTGCCGAGCGGCAGCTGACAAAGCCAAACAACGCTCACGCTCATCGGCAGCTGCCAAGCGAGTCGCAGCTATTTTTTACAGGAGAGGCTTTGACTCCGTCTTAACCAAGAATCCGGGTCCCGATGCAAACTCCATGCGAGAAATCTCTCTTCTCGACCCCTCTTCTGCCTATCTCACACGTGTTTCCAAGGCATCGTTATGCATGAGCAAGATTCCTTGGCCTTTAGCGGCTTTAAAATTGTCCTTTTCTGCGCCGCTCTGCTCTTTATTCCCATAATGACCCCGGTTTTTGTCTCCAGAGCTGACATAATTGCCCCGCTGGACAATAGAGGCAGCTCTTTCTGGGCATGGCAGGCGTGTTCCTCCTCCGTCGGCCAAGCGCTCCCTCTTTGTTCAGGCTGATTCCCGGATGGATTCCCACAGAAATGGTGCGGCGCACAAAGCTCTCTCTGTGCGCTCTTTGGCTCTGGAGCTCCAGCTCGTTGTGATGTGCCAGCGTCTTTGGCAACGCCGAGAGAGGGAGGGACCCTCCAAGGAGCTGGCAGAGAGGGGACAGAGAAAGAGAGATGGGAAATGTCCCCTCCCTGGAGGTGCCCAAGGGCAGGTTGGATGGGGCTTGGAGCCCCTGATCCAGTGGGAAGTGTCCCTGCCCGTGGTTGGAACTCGGGCTTTGGGGTCCCTTCCCACCCAACCCATTCCATGATCCTGTGATTCTATGAAAAGCTTACGAGGTGTAAGGAGAGAAGATGGGACGGAAGAACAAGGGCAGGGAGGGGAGCTGCAACTGATATGGGAATGGTGGGATTGTCTTGGAAGGAAAGACCAGATACCTTCCAGTATTGGAATCATAGAATCGTAGAATCACCAGGTTGGAAAAGACCCATCGGATCACCAACTCCAACCATTCCCATCAATCACTAACCCGTGTCCCTCAGCACCTCGTCCACCCGTCCCTTAAACCCCTCCAGGGAAGGGGACTCAGCCCCCTCCCGGGGCAGCCTCTGACAGGGACCAATGACCATCCCATGAAATATTTTTTCCTGATGTCCATCCTGACCCTCCCCTGGTGGAGCTCGAGGCCATTCCCTCTCGTCCTGTCAAAGAAGAGCCAGGCAGGGCTCTGCTCCCAAAGAACAAGTGATGGGATGAGAGGGAACGAACGACCTTAAGTTGCACCAGCGGAGGGTTAGATTGGATATTGGAAAACATTCCTTCATGGAATGAGTTGTTTGGCGCTGGATGATGCTGCCCAAGGCAGTGGGGGCGCCCCCATCCCTGGAGAGGTTCAAACCATGTGGATGTGGCACCTGGGGACAGGGCTCAGTCCCACAGTGGGCTTGGACTGGACGAGTTTGCAGGGATTTTGCAACCTTCGTGCTTCTGTGATTCTAATATTTTTGCAGTATCTGGACTAATCTGGACAGAGAAATTCCCTGGGGCAACCTCCTTCTTCCTCAGGGTCTGCATCACCACGACAGCTCAGGGTGAGCGGGTCTGAGAGGACAAAACACGTGGGGATGGGATTATAGGGAGATTATTTATCGTGACGTCGCCTTGATGCCCAAGCAGGACCTGCAGGTTTGTAAAGTGGGACTTTTCCTTTCAGGTAGGGTTGTGAATCTCTGCAAGGATTGAGATTAGGAAAAAATTCTTCACGGAGAGGGTGGTTCGGCATTGGAACAGGCTGCCCGGGGAGGTGGTTGAGTCACCGTCCCTGGAGGTGTTTAAGGTGAGGGTGGGTGAGGTGCTTAGGGGCATGATTTAGGGATTGGTGGGAATGGTTGGACTCAATGATCCAGTGGGTCTCTTCCAACCTGGTTATTCTGTGATTCTGTGAAGGGTCTGAAAATCCACAGCGAGGTGAAGAAACCAGGCTCGGATTTACCCCTGGGAATCCTACAGGTCACCTCCTCCATCTGCGGAAAGTTTGCGTTTCCCATCTGATTTTCAGGAGAGTGATTTTTTGAACCCAAGTTTCTGGGTTTTTTTTCCCTGTAATTCCTTGATTCTTTAAAGCTCAAGGAGGCTCCTGAGGCCTCACAAGTCTCCACAACATCTGCTGGAAGCCTTCTCAAAGGTCCCAAGGGCTCTAAGAGTCGTTCAATGGGTTGGGTTGGGAAGGGACCTCAAAGCCCATCCAGTCGCACCCCTGCCAGGGGCAGGGACACCTCCCACTGCATCAGGGGCTCCAAGATCCATCCAACCTGGCCTTGAACCCCTCCAGGGATGGAGCAACCTGGTCCAGGGCCTCCCCAGCCTCACAATGAAGAATTTCCTCCTTATGTCCAGTCTAAACCGTCCCCTCTCTAATTTAAAGCCATTCCCCCTCATCCTATCGCTCCGTGCCTTTATAAACAGTCCCTCCCCAGCTCGCTCTAAGGTCTCCTTGGAGC
Organism: Clamator glandarius; assembly: GCA_033459285.1. Taxonomy (NCBI): domain Eukaryota; kingdom Metazoa; phylum Chordata; class Aves; order Cuculiformes; family Cuculidae; genus Clamator; species Clamator glandarius. Next base: position 234,771 of record JAUNZM010001420.1, read on the forward strand.
CTTCTCTCCTCCAGGCTGACCCCAACCTTCCCTCTTTGTTCTCCTAGAGGAGGTTCTCCAGCCCTCAGATCATCCTTGTAGCCTCCTCCGGACCTGTTCCAACAGCTCCATGTTTTTCTAACTTGAAGGATTCCAGAACTGGACACAATCCTCCAGACTGAGTCTCAGCAGAGCGGAGCAGAGGAGCAGAATCCCCTCCCTCCCCTGCTGTTCATGCTGCTCTTGATGCAGCCCAGGACACGGGTGGTTTCTGGGCTGCGAGCGCACGTTGGCGGCTCCTGTCGAGCTTCTCATCGATCACCCCCAAGTCCTTCTCCTGGGGGGCTGCTCTCATCTCATCCTCCCCAGCCTGGATTGAAATCGAGGATTGCCCCAACCCAGGCGTAGGACCTTGTCCTTGTCCTTGTAGAACCTCATGAGATTCCCACAGCCCCACTGCTCCAGCTTGCCCAGCTCCTGGATGACGCCTTCCAAGGCCAATTCCCTTCCTGGCGGTTCCACAAACCAAATCCACCCCCAAGGAAGAGCCCTCTTGATGGCAGCGGCATGAATTCCTCCCCATCCCTGGTGCACGGAGCCCCGGGAACTGGGATGGAGGAGGTTCCCGCTGCATCCCACCCTCCCGGTGAGCACGGCTCCCTCGGCGTAGGCGTTGAGGGAAGAGATGGGGGAGAATGACTGCGATTGCAGCTGAATTGTTTTTATTATTGCAGTTTGCAGGGCTTTTATTTTAGGGGGAGGGGGAGAAAAAAAATATAAAAGCACAATTTGTGCGCAGTCCTTTGGATGTGACTCAGTCAGAGAAACCCCAAGGGGGATCGTGGCGCGTTCCGTGCCCTCCTGATCCATTTCTACGGCTGAAGAGAGGAGGAATCATTGCTAATTGTGAGCTGTTCATGAGCTGGGTGGGAGGAAAGAGGCTCATCCCACCCCTCCCTATCCCTGGGATGGGTCTCCGCCGCTGGGTCCCCGCGTTCCCCCCTGGAAGCTGGAGGGAAGGAGCCGCGGAGCTGCTGTGAGTGGCACGTTTTCCGTACACACGTCATTCTCGCTCCTAATGGGCTTTGTGTCTCCAGTCCCGGCGCTGGGGCTGGTGGGGGCGGGAAGAGCTCTGCAAAATCCAAAATACGTTAAAAAAAAAAAAAAGAGAGAAGAAAACAGAGTAAAAAGAGCGTGGAATTATCTGTCGGAGAGTTCGATCCTTTTGGTTTGCGCTGCGGCACAGTTAGAGGCTCTGGAAGGGTTGATGGATACGCTCTTGGGAAGCATCTGATGAACCCCAGACCCCTCTGCTCCAGCTCTCGGACACAACCGGGGCTGTTCCCCACCACCCAGCACGGAGCGTGAGGTTCTCCCAGCCTGGGAACCAGACCTGGTCAGATCCCAGCATCTCTGCCTCGGGAAGAATTCCCCAAGTCGAGTTTAATGTTGTTTTTGAATGAGAACAAGGTAAAAATCCCCCGTGGAACAAAGCGTCAGGCATCCCGAAGCGGGGCAGCTGGTGAACCGGGATGAGTTATTTTGGCTCGGAGAGGGAAAATGCTCACTTTGTGGAATACAAAAATATTCCCAAGTGAAAAATATACCTTTTCTACTCTGAAAACTCCTATTTTTTTGTTCCTAAGTGATCCCTTTCCCATCGGAAGTGACATTTCAGAACATATTCTGAAAGAAAGCTTCCGATCCGTTTTGGAAAGAGCAAATCTCACTGGATCCTGAGGAGCTGGGGTGGGGAGAAGGTCAGGAGAAGCCGCCGTACAGACCGGCGCTGGGATCTGGCGGTTTTGGAAAGTTGTCCCAGATCCCACGTGGCGCTCGTGCCTGTTTCCCGCGGTGGCAGCGGGAGAGCTGGGCATCTCCTAGGACAAGGACGCAGCGCTGGGAGCGGAAAAGCTGCTTCTCCGACCCGGCACAGCGTGAGCCGTGTCCACCTCGTCCAACGGGAAACGGCCTCCAGCGTCGGGCCAGTCAACCGCTCCAAGAAAACAGACACACCAGCCGCGATCGGGAGGGAAAACTCTGTTGGTTTTAATGTTTTCATGGACTGTTTGCAAGGTAGGAAAGGGAACGGGGTTTCCTTTTCAAAAAATCATTAACGGTTGGGTGCTGCCGCCCTGGTGCACCCGGGAGGCATCTCAGTGCCCTCCTGTCTTGTCTTTCTGCTCAAAGGCGTGAAAACTGAGCCTCCTATTTAGCAAAGTGCTTGGCATCACCTGGATGAGGGCATCTGAGCTCCCCACCGGCTCAGCTTTCATCTCGGAGGGCCTGATTCTGATCTTCGGGGAGCAGCAAGTGTTGCAGCCCGGCTGGTAGAGACCGAGCCTGTGCTTGGGGGCTCCAACCCTGGAGGTGTTCGAGGTGGGGTTGGATGGAGCTTGAAACCCCCTGATCCCGTGGGAGGCGTCCTTGCCCATGGTTGGAACTGGATGGGCTTCGAGGTTCCTTCCAACCCAACCCATTCCATGATTCGACGCACGAGAGAGCAGAATCGAACCCACCGAAGTGGCTTCTGGCTCCGACTTCCCCGCTGCCGCCTGCACCCAACCCTGATTTTTCCATTTCCCCTCAGCTCAAAGCAAAGAGGAAGGGAAAAAAAAAAAAAAAAAAAAGAAACGACAATGGAAAAGCCAGAAACCAACCCCCTCCAAACAAATAACTGTTTGATTCAAGGCTTTGCTCCTCTGTTCGCACGGAAGGAAGACATCGAGCTGCTAACTCCCATCGCGTGGGGCCAAGGGGGTTTGTAAAGCATCGTTGAAAGGTCGGGAGGAGTTTGGGTGTGGATTGTGTCGCTGCTGCCCTCCCGGAGGGCTCTGAGAGTTAGAGCTGCCCACCCCAGAGTTCACGGAGGGTCCTGAGCCAGGACAGCCCCCACCAGCCACAGGAGAGACCCACGAGCCACAGGAGAGCCCCGTGAGCCACAGGAGAGCCCTGTGAGCCACAGGAGAGCCTTGTGAGCCACAGGAGAGCCCTGTGAGCCACAGGAGAGCTTCGTGAGCCACGGGAGAGCCTTGTGAGCCACAGGAGAGCCTTGTGAGCCACAGGAGAGCTTCGTGAGCCATGGGAGCGCCTTGTGAGCCACAGGAGAGCTTCGTGAGCCACGGGAGAGCCTTGTGAGCCACAGGAGAGCTTCGTGAGCCACAGGAGAGCCTTGTGAGCCACAGGAGAGCTTCGTGAGCCACAGGAGAGACCCACGAGCCACAGGAGAGCCCTGTGAGCCACAGGAGAGCTTCGTGAGCCACAGGAGAGCCTTGTGAGCCACAGGAGAGCTTCGTGAGCCACGGGAGAGCCTTGTGAGCCACAGGAGAGCTTCGTGAGCCATGGGAGAGCCTTGTGAGCCACAGGAGAGCTTCGTGAGCCACGGGAGAGCCTTGTGAGCCACAGGAGAGCCTTGTGAGCCACAGGAGAGGTCTGTGAGCCACAGGAGAGCTTCGTGAGCCACGGGAGAGCCTTGTGAGCCACAGGAGAGCCTTGTGAGCCACAGGAGAGCTTCGTGAGCCACGGGAGAGCCTTGTGAGCCACAGGAGAGCCTTGTGAGCCACAGGAGAGCTTTGTGAGACACAGGAGAGCCTTGTGAGCCACAGGAGAGCTTCGTGAGCCACAGGAGAGCCTTGTGAGCCACAGGAGAGCCTTGTGAGCCACAGGAGAGCTTCGTGAGCCACAGGAGAGCCCTGTGAGCCACAGGAGAGCCTTGTGAGCCACAGGAGAGCTTCGTGAGCCACAGGAGAGCCCTGTGAGCCACAGGAGAGCCTTGTGAGCCACGGGAGAGCCTTGTGAGCCACAGGAGAGCCTTGTGAGCCACAGGAGAGCCTTGTGAGCCACAGGAGAGCTTTGTGAGACACAGGAGAGCCTTGTGAGCCACAGGAGAGCCTTGTGAGCCACAGGAGAGCCCTGTGAGCCACAGGAGAGCTTTGTGAGACACAGGAGAGCCTTGTGAGCCACAGGAGAGCCCTGTGAGCCACAGGAGAGCTTCGTGAGCCACAGGAGAGCCTTGTGAGCCACAGGAGAGCCTTGTGAGCCACAGGAGAGCTTCGTGAGCCACAGGAGAGCTTCGTGAGCCACAGGAGAGCTCCACGAGCCACAGGAGAGCCCTGTGAGCCACAGGAGAGCTTCGTGAGCCACAGGAGAGCCCTGTGAGCCACAGGAGAGCTTCGTGAGCCACAGGAGAGCCTTGTGAGCCACAGGAGAGCTTCGTGAGCCACAGGAGAGCCCTGTGAGCCACAGGAGAGCCTTGTGAGCCACGGGAGAGCCTTGTGAGCCACAGGAGAGCCTTGTGAGCCACAGGAGAGCCTTGTGAGCCGCAGGAGAGCTTTGTGAGCCACAGGAGAGCTTCGTGAGCCACAGGAGAGCCTTGTGAGCCACAGGAGAGCCCTGTGAGCCACAGGAGAGCCCCGTGAGCCACAGGAGAGCCCTGTGAGCCACAAGAGAGCCTTGTGAGCCACAGGAGAGCCTTGTGAGCCATAGGAGAGCCCTATGAGCCACAGGAGAGCCCTGTGAGCCACAGGAGAGCCTTGTGAGCCACAGGAGAGCTCCACGAGCCACAGGAGAGCCTTGTGAGCCACAGGAGAGCCCCGTGAGCCACAGGAGAGACCCCACGAGCCGCAGCCCAGCGAGCACCTCTGTCGACTCTCCTAAAGCTTGAGGTCGACCTCAGCTTCCAAGCATCTTCAGGGCAGTTCCTGGATCCTGGGGGTTTGCGGGCGTTGCACCTGCCTTTGTGGTTTTATTTCCGAGAGGGGACGAGGCGAGACGCTCGGTCGAGGAGCTGCAGTGCAGGACGGAGCTTGGAGGCGAGAGCAGCAAAGCCAGGGCTCCACCAGCGCGAGAGCATCCGTCGCCGCCGTGCTGCTCCGGGCACGCAGGGGCGTTTGCTGGGAACTGGCGCTTCCTTCTGTCCTCCAAGCGTGACAGAAGCCGGGGGCCTGCGGTGCAAAGGGGGCTCTTTTTAAAAAATAAATAAAAAAAAAAAAAAGGAGGTATCGACCGGAACTGGATTTATTGGAACACAGGGTTGTTTCATCAGGGGATGGAGAAAAGGAAAAGTTCAAGCTGGGAGAAAGAAATCTTGGGTGAGAACAGGCACCTTTTCAGTCTTTCGGACACTGGAAATAATAATAATTGAAAAAAAAAAAAAAAAAAAAAAGCCAAGCCCAAAGGGCCTCCCCTGGCCCTCCCTCCCCGTCCCCAGCTTGGCTTCACATCATGCTCCTCCTGTACTGGGACTGTGAGCTCTGTCTGGGTTTGGAGTCCGACTGCTGCAGTTCCAACTGTTTGTACAGGTCCCTCAACTCCTTGATCTCCTGCAGAACCCTCTTGGCTTGGCTCCAGGTGGAGGAAGCCTCCCCCAGCAGCCTCTCCGATTCCTGCAGGATCCTTTCAGAGTCCGACTTGGAAGATGACGATGATGAGGAAGAAGAGCTGGTGGTGGTGGTGGTGATGGTGGTGCTGGTGGTGGAATCCTTGACCTTCCTCTTGCCTTCCCCGTAGCCCTTCACCTCCGTCAGCAGTTCCTGAGTTTTTTCCAGTTTCAGTGCAACCAGTTCTTGTAGCCGGGAGAGCTGCTCCGGCTCCGCTGAGGCGAACTGAGCCTCCAGCCCCCTCCTCAGCACCGCCCGGTGCGCGGAAGAGTCCCGGCACGACAGGATTTCTTCCATGGAGGCACATTTGTTCTTTTCCGAGTGCGAGAGCTTTTTGGGAACCTGGGGGGTGTACATGGTCCCTTTATCAAAGGAGTCATTGCGCTGCCCGGATCTGTCCCATGAAGTCACCTCCCGCCGGGGGAGACTCCCCGTCCGGCCTTTCTCCGAGGATTTGACGTTCTCGGAGTCCGACCGGCGCCGAGCAGCAGCGAGATGTGCCACCGACTTATCGAGGTCCACGCGGAAGCTCTCTTCGCAGGTGCTGTGATCCTCTGGAGACGCGTCCTCCTCCTGGATCAGGTCGAGCGTCAACATGCCGTCAGAGGTTGAGGTAGATGCCTGAAGGACAAAGAACAGCTGAGACCTCAGAGGAACAGGTACCGATTCGCACTTCTGAGTGTCTCTTACACTGGGAATCACCTGGGCACCTGGTGCATCTCCTGCACCAGGACAGAAAGATGGATCAGGGGACCACTGGGCTGAGACCAACGGCAGGAGGGTTAACGAGGCCAAACGCCAGGTCCTGCTCTTGGGGCACAAGAACCCTGAGCAGCTCCAGACCAGGAGAAACCTGGCTGGAAACTGCCTGGAGGAGAAGGACCTGGGGGTGTTGGTTGAACAGGAGCCAGCAGGGGCCCAGGTGGCCAAGAAGGCCAAGGGCATCTTGGCTTGGAGCAGCCACGGCGTGGCCAGCAGGGCCAGGGAGGTTCTTCTCCCTCTGGCCTCGGCCCTGGGGAGACGGCTCCTCGAATCCTGGGGTCAGTTCTGGTTCCTCCCCACCAGAAGGATGTTGAGGCTCTGGAGCGAGTGCAGAGAAGAGCAACGAAGCTGGGGAGGGGGCTGGAGAAGAAGAGGAGCGGCTGAGAGAGCTGGGGGGGTTCAGCCTGGAGAAGAGGAGGCTGAGGGGAGAGCTCATTGCTCTCTGCAACTCCCTGAGAGGAGGTTGTGGAGAGGAGGGAGCTGGGCTCTTCTCCCAAGGGACAGGGGACAGGACGACAGGGAATGGCCTCAAGCTCCATCAGGGGAGGGTCAGGATGGACATCAGGAAAACTTTTTTCCTGGAAAGGGTGATTGGTCCCTGTCAGAGGCTGCCCAGGGAGGGGGTTGAGTCCCCTTCCCTGGAGGGGTTTAAGGGACGGGTGGATGAGGTGCTGAGGGACACGGGTTAGTGATTGATGGGAATGGTTGGACTCCATGATCCGGTGGGTCCTTTCCAACCTGGGGATTCTGTGATTCTACAACTGCAACCAAGCGACAGAGCCCAGATGTGCTGGGCTCCTGGTTCTGGCTGAGCCGCAGATCAGCTCAGCAGCCTCGGACAAGCCATCGTGCTATCCCAGGGCTGAGTTTCCCAGCCGTACGGCTGTTCCCATCAGGAACCCGAGGGAACATTTCACTCTCCGCATCAGGAGAAGGCCTGTCAGTGCTGACCAGCCATTGCTCTGCAGAAGAGGTTGCCCAGTGCAATGGTTTACAGGAATGGAGAGCTGGATCTGATGGCCCAGGGGCAGCTCTCGCCTTCTCAACGTTTTCAGTCCAGGCCAGAGCTCAGACACCAGGTTCTCTCACCTTTACTTATAAATGGAATGGTCAGAAGGGAATTTTACCTCCGGAGGAGTCTGGGGTTGGTTGTACCTACCACAGCCATCAAGTGTCCCCGCGTTGGAGGGCGTCGGGAGTGCTGTATCTTTGCCCTGTCGCGCGTTGGGTGGGCGAGGTAGCTGTCCTCTTCGACAGTGACCTAAGGGGTGGAAGAAAGCCGGTGAGCGGCTGGGAGCCTCGAAGACACGAGCCATTCCCACTTTCTGGAGTCGCCAGCGGCCAGATAGAATCCTGGAATGGTTTGTGTTGGAAGGGACCTCAAAGCCCATCGAGTCCCACCCCTGCCACGGGCAGGGACACCTCCCACTGCATCAGGGGCTCCAAGCTCCATCCAACCTGGCCTTGGACATCTCATACGGTTGGACTTGATGGTCTGAAAGGTCTTTTCCAACCTAGTGATTCTATGATTATGAGACTTGCAGGGATGGGGCAGCCGTCACTTCTCTGGACCCTCACAACGAAGATCTCACCTAAATCTCCTCTCTTTCAGCTTAAAACTGTTCCCTCTCGTGCTGAGAGTGAACTTGTCCCCCACAGCTCCGGGCCAGGATCCTTCCAGGCTGCCAGGCAGAAACCTGGGTGGCAAACAGTGAATCCTGAACTTCATGATGTGGTTGGGGAGGTCCTGGCCCACGCTGCCCAGAGCAGTGGTGGCTCCTCTATCCCTGGAGGGGTTCAAGACCAGCTTGGATGAGGTTTGGAGCCCCTGATGCGGTGGGAGGTGTCCCTGCCCTTGGCAGTGAGCATGGAATTAGATGATCTTCAAGATCCCTTCCAACCATTCTATGATTCTATGAACTCAAACCAGAGTTTGTGGCTCTGAAGTCTTTGCTGGGCTCAACAGGAGGAGAACCACAATCCCCACCTGAGCCACCGAGGGCCATCGCCGGAGCGGGGCTGGGGGTGGGACTGGCCGAGCTGAGCTTACAAAGACGCACAAGAGGGTGACCTTCTCCTGGAAGGGGATTTGCAGGGAGTGGGCTGTGGGAATCCAGCCTTAGAAGAGTCTTAGAGCGTGTCCCACGTCTCTGTCCTCTGTGCCGTGACGGGATCAGACCCGATTAAGTCGTTCCTGACAATAATCGCCCGTTGGGTCTCTGAAGGTTCCAGTGACCTCCTCTCCTTGAAGCGACCCGCAGCGTTCCTTACTGGGCTGCTTGCTGCTCTGCAGCTCTTCCTCTGCTCTGACCTTCGCTTCCCTTCACTCCAGGGTTCTGTGTCCACCCCAGAGCACAGACAGCGGGTGCCGTGCCGGGCTGAACGTGGATGAGGTGGAGCGGAGACGGATCTCAAGCTGGAGAACCCTTGTCACGAAGCGTTAGCGTGAGATGGCATCGAAATGCTCCTTCTAACCGCGGCTCTGGAGACGAGGGGCGCAGCCTGCTCAGGGCGATCATCATCCACGTGGGAATAAACGGTGTGGGAATGCTCGGATGGATCTAAACGCGGTCTCTGTCAGCTCAGCCACGGTTCTACGTGTGCTTCGTCTCCAGGAGGAGGCTGAACTGATGCTGCTTTGCTCTTTTTCTCCTGGTAGAAGCTGCTTTGCCCAATTGTGGTGGGGTTTTTGACCACAAGAGTGCTGAAGCCCTGGCAGAGACCACCCAGGGCACTGGGGGCGTCCCCAACCCCGGAGAGATTCACAAACCATGTGGCACTTGGGGACAGGGGTCAATCCCATGATGGGGTTGGGCGGATGGTTGCACTGGAGGAGCTTGAAAGGCTTTTCCGACCTTCGTGGTTCCGTGATTCTAGTTATTTTGGGAGTTTCCTGCAGCACGTTGGAAGCGGCAGGAATTGTGCTGGTGGCGTGGTCACGACCAACAGTCAGCAGGCACTGTCCCAGGGTCCTCCCACCACATGATGCCTCATCTCTCCACTTATCCCTTCTTTTTTTTCACTAAACGGAGAGCCTGGCTCACCTGGACAGAGAGAAATATCCCACCCGGCGCTGAGAAGGTGGGATTAGGCACTCCTGGGTTGACCCCTGAAGAGCAGGAAAGGATCTGCAGGGTTTAAATGCCGCTAAGTCCCCTTCCTCCAAGGCGAAGCAGCTGGAAGGAGCTTGTCTCTGGGAGATGGTGGCTCAGGGAGGGGTGGGTGGGATGAGGAGGGACTGGGCTGGGCTGACAGATGGTGCCGTGCTATTAGGGTGCTCAGAAGACAGCGTGGGCCTAGATTGGTTTTCAGTTAATTCCTTAATTCAGTTCCACTACTTAAAGCTCCTTTGCAAACAGGAGCAAACAACAGGAGCACAGGGCACGGTCGCCCAGGAGCAGAGGATGGGAGGCAAGGCTCTCCAAAGCCCTGGGAGACCACTCTACGGTCGTAGAATCATAGAATCATGGAATGGGTTGGGGTAGAAGAGACCTCCAAGCCCATCAGTCCCACCCCTGGGACACCTCTCACTGGATCAGGGGCTCCAAGCCCCATCCAACCTGGCCTTGAACCCCTCCAGGGATGGAGCAACCTGGGCCAGGGCCTCCCCACCCTCACAACAAAACGTTTCTCCCCAAGATCTCATCTCAATCTCCCCTCTTGCAGCTCAAAACCATTCTCCATCATCCCGTCCCTGCACTCCCTGACCCAGAGCCCCTCCCCAGCTTTCCTGGAGCCCTTTTCAGCTCTGGAAGCTGCTCTGAGGTCTCTCCCAGCCTTCTCTTCTCCAGGCTGAACAGCCCCAACTCTCCCAGCCTGGCCTCACACAGGAGGTTCTCCAGCCCTCGCATCATCTCCGTGGCCTCCTCTGTCCTCGCTCCAACAGCTCCAGGTCCTTCCTAGGCTGGAATTCCACCATCTGCTCCCACCATCCCTGCGTGAGGACAGGCTGTGAAGGGGTCTCACTAGGGCTGGGTGGGACAGAGGAGCCGCTGCCCCTTCCCACTGCTGCACATTAATCCCAAGGCTGGGAGGATCCGACTATCCCAGACCTCGGGAGAGCCCACTCTGTAGACGTCGGTGGCCGGTTTTGAGTGCAGACCCTAAAAACCCCGATGGCTTCGCTCTCCTTTGAACTGGAGGGGCAGGAGGGGTGGCTGCAGCCTCAGTCCTTCACCCAAGGTTAAATCTGAGACAAGAGAGCGGAGCTCCTGCCCTCGGTCCCGCTCACCTCATCTAGGATGCGGTTTTTAGCACGGGTGATGGCAGAGTTGAGGGCGTTAATCCAGGACTCTTTCTCTTCTGGACTCACAGCCAGGAAGATCAGGTTTGGTGCCTACAAAAGAGGGAATTCAGGTCAGTGCCAGGGACTCAACTCACACAGAGATGCTTTCACGCGTTCCTTGCCCGCGGAAATCCTGCACGGCCCTTCCAGCTGCCCTGCGGAGCTGATCCTCCCGTCCTGCCCCAGCCTCTCTCCTCTGGGTCCTCCCAGCACCAGCTTTTCACCCCAAAGCTGTTTGTTCCACGTTCACGTCCCTCGTGGCTGCAGCTCCTCCTTCCCCCTCTCTGTCCTCCCACCCTCCAGCCTGGATTTTGCCCTCCTCGAGCGACGATGCAGCTGTTCTGGTTCACGAGCGAATAATCCATAGAATTATGGAATGGTTTGGGTTGGAAAGGACCTTAAAGATCATCTAATTCCAAGGGACACCTCCCTCTGGATTGGGAGCCCCAAGGCCCATCCAACCAGACCTTGAACCCCTCCAGGGATGGGGCAGCCACCCCTGCTCCGGGCCAGAGAAAAGCCTCCCCACCCTCATAGCGAAGAAATTATTCCTTACGTCCAGTCTAAACCTGCCCCTCTCCAGATTCACCCATTACCCCTCATCCTATCACTCCAAGCCTTGGGAAAGAGCCCCTCCCCAGCTTTCCTGGAGCCCCTTCAGGTATTGGAAGGTCGCTATAAGGTCTCCTCGGAGCCTTCTCTGCTCCAGGCTGAGCAACCCCATCTCTCCCAGCCTGTCCTCGTACAGGAGGTTCTCCAGCCCTCACATCATCCTTGTAGCCTCCTCTGGCCTCGTTCCAATAGCTCCATCTCCTTCTCATGTTGAGGATTCCAGAACTGGACACAATCCTCCAGACGGGGTCTCAGCAGAGCGGAGCAGAGGAGCAGAATCCCCTCCCTCCCCTGCTGTTCACGCTGCTCTTGATGCAGCCCAGGACACGGGTGGTTTCTGGGCTGCGAGCGCACGTTGCCGGCTCCTGTCGAGCTTCTCATCGATCACCCCCAAGTCCTTCTCCTGGGGGGCTGCTCTCATCTCATCCTCCCCAGTCTGGATTGAAATCGGGGATTGCCCCGACCCAGGTGTAGGACCATCCTACCATCATCACCTTGGGCTTTGACAGAGTCTGGTAGCCACAGAAGGAGCCGAATTTGCCACACTTTGCTATCTCAGATGCACCCTGAGATATCAAAGATGCACCTTTGATATCTCTGATGCACTTTGATATCTCAGATGCACCCAGAGGGCTGGGGGGGGTCTGAAATACAGCCTGGACAGGGGATCCTGGACTCTTGGTGAGGGCTAAGTTCTGCAGGAATGGGCTTGAGCCTCCCCAGCATTTCTCCAGGGATGGCGCAGCCGCTTTCCGTTCTCCTTTCCTCTCCCATTTTTGCATCTCACGGTGTTACACAATCGTTATGGAATCGCGGGCGAGCTCGGTTTACTGAACCAAGGCAGAAGAACGGTGTAAACCCAGCTGGTGGGTGGGAGCAACTGCCCCCGCGCCAGCCTGCGGGCAGAGAGCGGCTCCCAGCTTGCGATGCCAACCGAGACCCTGTGGAAGGCGTCCTCCGAGCCACCGCTGCCTCCATCTCAGCGCCTTTTAGCTTTCCCTGGGCCATGAAGCATTCCGGGGGCAAATTCCCTCACGGTTCTGCTGATGCTGCCACACCTGGACCATTCGCACGTGCACAGGCAGCTTTAGCGCTGCTGGCACGAGGCTTTGGGATGTGCTGGAGCCTCCGGTGGGTTGTGTCGTCCTGGGACGCTTTATAGAATCATTAGCTTGGAAAAGACCTTTGAGACCATCTGCTCCAGCCATCCCAGTCCACTACTAAGTCATATTCCCAAGCACCTCATCTCCCCAGCTTTTAATCCCCTCCAGGGATGGGGACTCAGCCACCTCCCTGGCAGCCGTTCCAGGGCTTGAGGACCGTTTTGGTGAAGAAATTTTTCCTGATGTTCAACTTAAACTTCCCCTGATGCATCTTGAGGCCGTTCCCTCTCATCCCATCACCTCTCACCGGGAAGAAGAGACCAACACCCACCTCTCTGCAACCTCCTTTTAGGTGGTTCTGGAGAGCAATGAGGTCTCCCCTCAGCCTCCTCTTCTCCAGGCTGAACAGCCCCAGGTCCCTCATTATTCCCTCAACCCCTGATCTCCAGCCCCTTCCCAGCTCCGTTCCCTTCTCCGGACACGCTCCAGGACCTCAAGGTCTTTGTTGGAGTGAGGGGCCCAAAACCGAACACTTTTCAAACTATGAGACAGAAGCTCGTGGCTCTCTGGGGTGACCAGAGAGCGGAACGTACCGTGTTTCCTGGCTGCCTGGAGTGAGCGAGGGTGAATTTGCTGTGGTTCTTTTTGCTTCTGCTTTTAGACTTCCTGAGCTCTTCGCATTTCTCATAATCGCTCAGGTCAAACGCTTCCTGTAGACTTTTTTCATCTTTTACCTGCAAGAAAACAACCGAAAAAAAACCACCCCAAAACCAAAAATTTAAATTGCAGCCTTGCAGATGTCAGGGAGGTTTTCAGCGGGATAGTTTTGACTGGAGCATCTTCTGGAAAGAGGTGGGATGTGTTCTGGACCAAGGGGTGAGGCACTGGCCCAGGTTGCTCAGAGAATCGTAGAATCATGGGATGGTTTGAGTTGGAAGGGACTTCAAAGCCCATCCAGCCCCATCAGGGACACTTCCCATGGGATCAAGGGCTCCAAGCTCCATCCAACCTGCCCTTGAACCCCTCCAGGGATGGGGCAACCGGGGCTCCCCAAAAACCTCCCAGCAAAATCTGCTGCTTGGGAGAGGCAGTCGCATTACGGCTTGTTGCTTTTCTGGAGCCCAACAAAAGTTTGAGGGATGAAGCTTAGCTCTCCCTATTTTTAAGCCGGTCGGTATCGCCGCAGCCTGCGCTGGCAGCTGATCCGGGGTTGGATGGAGAACAGCCCATCCCAGATTCCTGACACGACGCGTGTGCTGCTCTCCCGCACGGCCCCGTCCCTCGCCGAGGGGCTCCCCATCCCAATCACGGGGGGATGTTCCTTGGGTAGAAGAACTTCTTGGCTGCCGCTTTGCAGCTTCTACAAGACTTTGCTTTTCCCAAGTCCGTTTCCCAACGCTTTCTGGCTCAGCTACAGCGCGACGGGCACACGGCTACAGAGAAATAAGTCACGGAACCGTGGAATTACTGAGGTTGGAAACGTCCCCGGGAGCTCATCCAGTCCAACCCACCGTGGGACCAACCCCTGTCCCCAAGTGCCACGGCCACACGGTTTGTGAACCTCTCCGGGGATGGGGACGCCCCCAGAGCCCTGGGCAGCCTCTGCCAGGGCTTCACCGCCCTCTCGGCGAAGGAATCTTTCCAATATCCAACCTAAACTTTCCAGGCACAACTTGAGGCCAGTTCCTCTCATCCCATCGCTTGTTCCTTGGGAGCAGAGCCCGACCCCTGCCTGGCTCCAACCTCCTTTCCAGGAGCTGCAGAGCGATGAGCTCTCCCCTCAGCCTCCTCTTCTCCAGATTAAATATCTCCAGGTCCCTCACTTCTCCCCCAACCCCTGTTCTCCAGCCCCTTCCCAGCTCCGTTCCCTTCTCCGGACACGCTCCAGCCCCTCAAGGTCTTTCTTGGAGTGAGGGGCCCAGAACTGAACCCAGGATTCGAGGATTTGAGTCCAGGAGGACAACCCCATCCCATCTCCTGCCTGGCCCCTTTGGTTCCGTGTGACCTTCCCAGCTCACTCCTCCACACTAAACACAAGGACTGGACACGACTGGGGTGGCAGAGCCCTCGGTTTTGCACGCCTGCTCGGGACAGAGCTGCCGCAGACTCAAATCCGCGTCAATCCGCTTAATCCAACTCCAGTTGGGGTCATTACAGGCTGGGATCTGCAGTCTGAGTGCCCCAGGTACCCGAAAGGCAGATGGTGCTGGAATCTTAGCTCCTGGATTTCTTGAAGGGCCTCTATTCCATTTAGAGTTTTGCACCGGAGGTTACGTAAAGAGGCTGATGAAAGCGCCGCCGCTGACGGGGAGCGCGGGGAGACGACGAGGGGAAGGGGTTTGAGCTGCCAGAGGGGAGATTGAGATGAGATCTTAGGGAGAAATGTTTCGGTGGGAGGGTGGGGAGGCCCTGGCCCAGGTTGCTCCATCCCTGGAGGGGTTCAAGGGCAGGTTGGATGGGGCTTGGAGCCCATGATCCAGTGGGAGGTGTTCTAAGGGATGGGACTGGATGGACTTTGAAGTCTTTTCCCATCTAAACCTAGGTACGATTCTACGTAGAGACACGGACAAACCAACCAGTTGGCCTTGAGCACCGGCTGCAGTTCCTCCTCTTCCCTTCCCTGCCCCGAGTTTCTCTTGAGGAACCAGAGGCAGACGCTGTGCACAGCGATTCCTGCAGCCCCGGAATCGATGGCTTATTTCTGCTCCTGACAGCAGCCACAGAGACGTCTCGCGCAGAAATTCTCTCTCTCCGTACCCTCCCCGGGGCATTTCTAATTGGCTTTGATCTCTCCCCAGCACCATCCTGCAATCCCACCTCTTTCCAAGGATCTTGGCTGAACTCAGCCCTTTCGTTTGCAGCAGGAAAAGCCGATCCCCGCCAGCCCCAGCTGTGACGCAGCCGCTCCCGTCCTCGCTCCAGATGTTTGCTCATGTAGGTCACTGGGGCTTCCCCAGCCCTTCCCTCCTCCCTCGGGCACGCGGAGCCTGCGCCCTGAGCTCCTGGGAGCTCAGGATTCGGACACCTCGCCTGGAGGAGCATCTGCGGGAGGTTGCAGAAAGGGTGGGTGGAACTGGGTCAGAGAAACCCCTGTGGGGGTAGCTGGTCCTTCCAACTCGGATCGACGAGTGCCGGGGCCCCGACACCACACGCGGATGATGCATCACGTGCTACAACGTGTGTGCCTGGAGAGACGCTCTAACCACGGGATCGTAGGAACGCTACGTTCGTAGAATCATAGAATCCTGGAATGGGTTGGGCGGGAAGGGACCCCAAAGCCCATCCAGTCCCACCCCTTGGAACGTCTCCCACTGCACCAGGGGCTCCAAGCTCCATCCAACCCGGCCTTGAACCCCTCCAGGGATGGAGCAACCTGGGCCAGGGTCTCCCCACCCTCACAGCAAAATATTTCTAACCAAGATCTCATCTCAATCTCCTCTCTTGCAGCTCAAAACCGTTCCCCTCATCCCATCCCTGACCCAGATCCCCTCCCCAGCTCTCCTGGAGCCCCTTCCAGCTCTGGAAGCTGCTCTAAGGTCTCCCCGCAGCCTTCTCTTCTCCAGGCTGAACAACCCCAACTCTCCCAGCCTGGCCTCATACAGGAGGTTCTCCAGCCCTCACATCATCTCCGTGGCCTCCTCTGGACTCGCTCCAACAGCTCCAGGTCCTCCCTGGGCTGAGGATTCCAGAGCTGGACACGGGGCTCCAGGTGGGTCTCCCAGAGCGGAGCAGAGGGGCAGAATCCCCTCCCTTCTTGTTGCTCCCATGGCTCTGGCTGCAGCCCAGGATGTGGGTTGGGTGGTTTCTGGGCTCCGAGCACACCTTGTTGGCTCCTGTGGAGCTTCTCCTCCTCCAGCACCCCAAGCCCTTCTCCTCAGGGCTGCTCCCCATCCATTCTCCCCCCAGCCTGGGTTTGTGCTGGGTTTGCCCTGACCCCTGACTGGGATCCAGCTGAACGAATTCTCGGTGCCCCACGGCTCGTTTAGATCCCAGCGGGCTCCGAACTTTAGGCTTGAGATTAGGAAAAATTCTTCACGGAGAGGGTGGTTCAGCATTGGAACAGGCTGCCCAGGGAGGTGGTGGAGTCACCGTCCCTGGAGGTGTTTAAGGTGAGGGTGGACGAGGTGCTTAGGGGCATGATTTAGGGATTGGTGGGAATGGTTGGACTCGACGATCCGGTGGGTCTCTTCCAACCTGGTTATTCTGTGACTCTGTGAACGGGGTGGTGCTCGGAGCGAGGTCTCGCTGTGGTCGGGAGCCCCGGGCTGAGGCTGGGAAGCGAGACACGAGCCGTGCCCCGTCTGCCCCCGTCTCCCAGAGCGGAGCAGAAGGACAATTTCTTCTGTACGAATGCTCCTTGGCGGCATCCAGCAACGGGAGGATCTCTCTGTGGTTTTAATTAACCGTCCCTCGGGTCTCTTGCTGACAGGGGGTGAAAATATCTCCCCTCATCAAGCCATCACCTGCAACAGCTCAGACCCTTCCTGATTCCAACCAGGGTTGTGTTCGAGGCAGAACCAGGAGCGAAGCAGAAGCGCAGTCGCTCCATCAAGGCAAAGCCCTGCGGATTCCTCCGGCTGTTTTGGTGATGATTCCCCCCAGCCGTTCCCTGCTGGGATGTGCCACGCTCCGAGCCAACGCGGAAGGTACAAGAAATCACAAGACACCGAGTGTAACGTATCCACGAGACGTTCAAGAGCTCACGACATGGCTTGGGGTGTAACCAGACACCTACAGGTTCTCGGTGAAGCTGAATATCTGAGTACGGGCAGCGCGGGGCTGGAAGCAGCCACCGTGTTCCCCTCGCGAGCCAAGAGGGAAGTTTCATCTCCCCAAGCAGAGTGGTTCCACCAGCCCAGGAGGGACAGGGACTTCTGCAGAGCTGAGCTAAACCAGGCTGCCGTGACAGCAGGAGCTCGTGGAATCATAGAATCACAGGGTTGGAAAAGACCCAATGGATCATCGAGTCCAACCATTCCCATCAATCACTAACCCGTGTCCCTCAGCACCTCGTCCACCCATCCTTTAAACCCCTCCAGGGAAGGGGACTCAACCCCCTCCCTGGGCAGCCTCTGACAGGGACCAATCACCCTTTCCAGGAAATATTTTTTCCTGATGTCCAGCCTGACCCTCCCCTGGTGGAGCTTGAGGCCATTCCCTCTCGTCCTGTCCCCTGTCCCTTGGGAGAAGAGCCCAGCTCCCTCCTCTCCACAACCTCCTCTCGGGGAGTTGCAGAGAGCAATGAGCTCTCCCCTCAGCCTCCTCTTCTCCAGGCTGAACCCCCCCAGCTCTCTCAGCCGCTCCTCTTCTTCTCCAGCCCCCTCCCCAGCTTCGTTGCTCTTCTCTGCACTCGCTCCAGAGCCTCAACATCCTTCTGGTGGGGAGGAACCAGAACCGACCCCAGGATTCGAGGAGCCATCTCCCCTCGTGCGCTTGGGCAGTGGGGCCGGTTCTGGGGCTGGTGGGTTTCGTGGCTCCCTGTTCCTCGCAGCTCCCTGGCTGCACAAGGAGGGAACTGTGCGGTTCTGGTCTGCGAGGGAACTGGAAGTAGAAATTCAGGGAGCACCGGGAGAGTTTCAGGTGTTGCGAGTGACAGAGAGCTGCAAAATTGCCCCTCACTCCAAGAAAATCCTTGAGGTCCTGGAGCACGTCGTGAGGAGGGAACGGAGCTGGGGAAGGGGCTGGAGAACAGGGGTTATGAGGAACGGCTGAGGGACCTGGGGCTGTTTAGTCATCAAATCATAGAACCATGGGATGGTTTGGGTGGGAAGGGACCTCAAAGCCCATCCAGTCCCACCAGGGACACCTCCCGCTGGATCAGGGGCTCCAAGCTCCATCCAGCCTGTTCTTGAACCCCTCCAGGGATGGGGCAGCCACCCCTGCTCTGGGCAATTTGGGCCTCCTCACCCTCACAATGAAGAATTTCCTCCTTATATCCAGTCTAAACCTGCCCCAAAACACCCCCTGCACCCACACTCACGCCCCCCGACCCTCCCGGCAGAGCTCTGCGCCGCCTCTGACAGCACCAGACCCAACGCGGAGCCAGCCTTGCCTGCTTTTCAAGTGCTCTTGAGCTAATTGAGCCGACGCTTTTGGTAGCAAACGAGAAGGGGCTGAAGGAAGCCCCCGAGAAGCGTTTCCTCATTAATATCTCGTCATCGCGTGCTTTCTGGACAGCCCTGAGCTTCCTGAAGGGAAGCGGTGGGAGCCCAGCTGTGTCCGCGCTCTCCGACTGCGGTTCCTGAGCGAAGCGACAATGCTGGGCGAGAAACCAGAGAACGACGACGAGAAACCCGCACAGGAGAGGAGGGGGAGCGGTGAGGAGAGCCAGGGAGAGGGGGGCAAAGCTGATCTTCAGGAGGAGGTGTTGAAATCGGCTCCCGTCAGCACCTCTCACCTAGCACGTTCCTGCTCTGAAAGGTTTGTTTGGCTGATGACCAAGGGCGAAATAAGAGGGGGAGTTGCCTAAGTTCGTAGGATCATAGAATCCTGAGATGGTTTGGGTGGGAAGGGATCTCAAAGCACATCGGTCCCACCCCTGCCACGGGCAGGGACACCTCCCACTGGATCGGGGGCTCCAAGCCCCATCCAGCCTGGCCTTGAACCCCTCCAGGGATGGAGCAACCTGGGCCAGGGTCTCCCCACCCTCGCAGCAAAACGTTTCTCCCCAAGATCTCATCTCAATCTCCTCTCTTGCAGTTCAAAACCGTTCTCCATCATCCCATCCCTCATCCAGGGCCCTTCCCCAGCTTTCCCGGAGCCCCTTTCAGCTCTGGAAGCTGCTCTAAGGTCTCCCCGCAGCCTTCTCTTCTCCAGGCTGAACAACCCCAACTCTCCCAGCCTGGCCTCATACAGGAGGTTCTCCAGCCCTCACGTCATCTCCGTGGCCTCCTCTGGACTCGCTCCAACAGCTCCAGGTCCTCCCTGCGCTGAGGACTCCAGAGCTGGACACGGGGCTCCAGGTGGGTCTCACAGAGCGGAGCAGAGGGGCAGAATCCCCTCCCTTCTTGCTGCTCCCACGGCTCTGGCTGCAGCCCAGGACATGGGTGGTTTCTGCGCTCCAAGCTCCTGTGGAGCTTCTCCTCTCCCACCACCCCAAGCCCTTCTCCTCAGGGCTGCTCCCAATCCATTGTCGCCCCAGCCTGGGTCGGTGTGTGGGTGAGCAGTGCCCTTGGCTCTGCTGAACCTCTCGAGGGTCACACAGCTCCTTCTCCAGCCGTGCCGGGTGCCTCTGGAGCTCATGGAGCTGGACTTGCAGCCGGAGGACAGACCCAAGCTCCGAGCCACATCGACCAGCCTGGGGCCGGCTGGAAGAGCAAGAGGCTGTGGGGTTGATGCCCAATAAAGGAGCATCCCTGGAGTTCTGTTTTGCTTTTCCAGGTGCGTCAGCTCATCTGATCAAAATCCATTTTCTCTCCTCGGTTTCTGCCAGGGAGGAAGCCCAGGCTGCCCCTTCCCGGACTCCTTAGGGAAGACAGGGATTTATCAGCCCCAGATGGAGGAATTCAGGCAGAATTAAAGAAAAGCCGGGTTTGAATTCCCGTTTGGAGGAACTGAGGAGAGCACCCAGGAGCCCTGGGGATTAACCCAGGGAGCCCTGTCGTCCCTGCTAACCTGGAGCAGCCGCTGAGCTTGAGAGGAGCTGACAGGGAACAAGGAGGTTAATTATGAGAGTTACCTCCTGAGCTCCATCCTCCAAATCCACGCTGCTCCGGTAGCTTTGATGGAGCAAAAATAATTCATAGCAGAGGAGGGCTTTGATCTTCGCTGAAGCGGTCGAGCCTCCTCTCCCATCGCTGCAGAAATCGGGTTGAGGTGCAGCCTCTCCAGTGGCCGTTTCCACCAGAGTTTTCTATTCGCAGGTCCCCAGGATCTCTGCTATTGGATTCTCCCGCTGGCCGCATCCATAGAATCACAGCGTCATGGAATTATTGAGGTTGGAAAAGCCCCTCAAGCTCATCCAGCCCAACCCTGTCCCCAAGTGCCACGGCCACATGGTTTGGGAACCTCTCCAGGGCTGGGGACCCCCCTGCTGCCCTGGGCGGCCGCTTTTTCCATGAATCTTTCCCAACAGCCACTCTAAACCTCCCCTGGCACAGCCTGAGCCCATCTCCTCTCATCCCACCATGTGTCCTCTCCCGTTCCAGCCCCACCGAAGCAGCTCCGGATCTGGAGCCGTGAGGAGGCTCCGGTACGGCTCATGAGCTCAGCCCAGCAGCAGCTCCATCCTGCGCTTAATCTGGGGAGGGAGAGACCAAAAGCGGCTCCGTCCTCTTCTGCTTGAAAAATCCCAGTGTAGAAAGCTGCGTGCGGGATCCTCGTGCCGATGGAAGCTCATCCTGAGGGATCCTCATCCTGCGGGATCCTCGTGCCGAGGGACGCTCATCCTGAGGGATCCTCCTGCTGAGGGATCCTCATCCTGCGGGATCCTCCTGCTGACGGATGCTCATCCTGAGGGATCCTCCTGCCGAGGGATCCTCATCCTGCGGGATCCTCCTACTGACGGATGCTCATCCTGAGGGATCCTCCTGCCGAGGGATCCTCATCCTGCGGGATCCTCGTGCCGATGGAAGCTCATCCTGAGGGATCCTCATCCTGCGGGATCCTCCTACTGACGGATGCTCATCCTGAGGGATCCTCCTGCTGAGGGATCCTCATCCTGCGGGATCCTCGTGCCGATGGAAGCTCATCCTGAGGGATCCTCATCCTGAGGGATCCTCGTGCCGAGGGACGCTCATCCTGAGGGATCCTCCTGCTGAGGGATGCTCATCCTGAGGGATCCTCATCCTGAGGGATCCTCCTGCTGAGGGATGCTCATCCTGAGGGATCCTCATCCTGAGGGATCCTCCTGCTGAGGGATGCTCATCCTGAGGGATCCTCATCCTGCGGGATCCTCGTGCTGAGGGATCCTCATCCTGAGGGATCCTCATCCTGCGGGATCCTCGTGCTGAGGGACGCTCATCCTGAGGGATCCTCCTGCCGAGGGATCCTCATCCTGAGGGATCCACCTGCTGAGGGATCCTCGTGCCGAGGGATGCTCATCCTGAGGGATCCTCATCCTGCGGGATCCTCCTACTGACGGATGCTCATCCTGAGGGATCCTCCTGCCGAGGGATCCTCATCCTGCGGGATCCTCGTGCCGATGGAAGCTCATCCTGAGGGATCCTCATCCTGCGGGATCCTCCTACTGACGGATGCTCATCCTGAGGGATCCTCCTGCCGAGGGATCCTCATCCTGCGGGATCCTCGTGCCGATGGAAGCTCATCCTGAGGGATCCTCATCCTGCGGGATCCTCCTACTGACGGATGCTCATCCTGAGGGATCCTCCTGCTGAGGGATCCTCATCCTGCGGGATCCTCGTGCCGATGGAAGCTCATCCTGAGGGATCCTCATCCTGAGGGATCCTCGTGCCGAGGGACGCTCATCCTGAGGGATCCTCCTGCTGAGGGATGCTCATCCTGAGGGATCCTCATCCTGAGGGATCCTCCTGCTGAGGGATGCTCATCCTGAGGGATCCTCATCCTGAGGGATCCTCCTGCTGAGGGATGCTCATCCTGAGGGATCCTCATCCTGCGGGATCCTCGTGCTGAGGGATCCTCATCCTGAGGGATCCTCATCCTGCGGGATCCTCGTGCCGAGGGACGCTCATCCTGAGGGATCCTCCTGCCGAGGGATCCTCATCCTGAGGGATCCACCTGCTGAGGGATCCTCGTGCCGAGGGATGCTCATCCTGAGGGATCCTCACACTGCGAGATCCTCATGCTGAGGGAGGCTCATCCTGCGGGATCCTCATCCTGCGGGATGCTCATTCTGCAGGATCCCCATCCAGTGGGACCCTTGCCCTGCGGGACGCTCAGGCTACGTGATCCTGATGCCGTGGGATCCCCACCTTGTGGGATCCCCATCCCGCAGGACGCTCAGGCTACACAATCCTGACGCCGTGGGATCCCCACCTTGCGGGATCCCCATCCCGCGGGACACTCAGGCTACGTGATCCTGATGCCGTGGGATCCCCACCTTGTGGGATCCCCATCCCGCAGGACGCTCAGGCTACACAATCCTGACGCCGTGGGATCCCCACCTTGCGGGATCCCCATCCCGCGGGATGCTCAGGCTATGTGATCCTGATGCCGTGGGATCCCCACCTTGCGGGATCCCCACCTTGCAGGATCCCCATCCCGCGGGACGCTCAGGCTATGTGATCCTGATGCCGTGGGATCCCCACCTTGTGGGATCCCCATCCCGCGGGACGCTCAGGCTATGTGATCCTGATGCCATGGGATCCCCACCTTGCAGGATCCCCATCCCGCGGGACGCTCAGGCTACGCGATCCTGATGCCGTGGGATCCCCACCTTGCAGGATCCCCATCCCGCGGGACGCTCAGGCTACACGATCCTGATGCCGTGGGATCCCCACCTTGCGGGATCCCCATCCCGCGGGACGCTCAGGCTACGTGATCCTGACGCCGTGGGATCCCCACCTTGCAGGATCCCCATCCCGCGGGATGCTCAGGCTACGTGATCCTGATGCCGTGGGATCCCCACCTTGCGGGATCCCCACCTTGCGGGACGCTCAGGCTACACGATCCTGATGCCGTGGGATCCCCACCTTGCAGGATCCCCATCCCATGGGACACTCAGGCTACACGATCCTGATGCCGTGGGATCCCCACCTTGCAGGATCCCCATCCCATGGGATGCTCAGGCTACGCGATCCTGATGCCGTGGGATCCCCACCTTGCGGGATCCCCACCTTGCAGGATCCCCATCCCGCGGGACGCTCAGGCTACGTGATCCTGACGCCGTGGGATCCCCACCTTGTGGGATCCCCATCCCGCGGGACGCTCAGGCTACACAATCCTGACGCCGTGGGATCCCCACCTTGCAGGATCCCCATCCCGCGGGACGCTCAGGCTACGTGATCCTGATGCCGTGGGATCCCCACCTTGCGGGATCCCCATCCCATGGGACGCTCAGGCTACGCGATCCTGATGCCGTGGGATCCCCACCTTGCGGGATCCCCATCCCGCGGGACGCTCAGGCTACGTGATCCTGATGCTGTGGGATCCCCACCTTGCGGGATCCCCACCTTGCAGGATCCCCATCCCGCGGGACGCTCAGACTACGTGATCCTGACGCCGTGGGATCCCCACCTTGCAGGATCCCCATCCCGCGGGACGCTCAGGCTATGTGATCCTGACGCCGTGGGATCCCCACCTTGCGGGATCCCCATCCCGCGGGATGCTCAGGCTACACGATCCTGACTCAAAAACTCCCAGACTCCGGGATCCTCTAGGGCAGATCCCAGCCTGGCTTTGTTGAGGAATAAGGATCCAGTGGGTGCAGGCACCTCCTGCTTTGAAATTCCCAGGGATGGTGGCCCCGGATCCTTCCCTTCTGTGGGCATCGAGCCGCCCCAGCGCACACACACGGGCGGCCAGATGTTCGCTCTGCAGCCGCAGCTCCGCGCGGCCCCAGATTCTTCCATATAAAGACACCGGCAGCCTCCGTCGCGGGTTATTTCTGGCCGTTCGCACGCCACAGCCCCAGCGCCGCCTCGGCCGCACACGCACCCGGGGAGGAGGTTTTTCCCAGCCGAAAAAACACAAGCGTGCTCCCCGAAGCTAACAGCAGCGCCGCTTGCTCAGCACCGTCGCCTCCCGTCCGGCTCCCGGGCTCCGAGCGCACAGAGATTCCAGCTACCGGGCTGGATTGGGAGGGAAGGACGGACAGACGCCCCGCACGTCACCACCGGTGACGATTCCCGCACGAACACAACTTTTTCCTGCGTGGAATTCCCTGCTTCTCGGCCAAGCCTGTGCTCTCAGTTTATTCCCTGGAGTTCAAAAGTAGCGGAGAGGCAGCCGGCAGTGCCGGGCAGCCGGGACATCCCAGTGGTGCCACGGCCATCGGCAACCCGGCCGGGGACTTGAGGGTGGCCCGGAGCCTGGAAAACTCTTGTTTTCCCAGGCAAGATCCAGAGCGCTTCCCACCACAGGGAGGTTTCCCGCAGCCTGAGGGAGCCAGAGGGATTGGGAACCAGAGGGATTGGTGCCGCTCGCTGAGTACCTGTCACATCCATCTCACTTTCCTCACCCTCCATCATTTATCCCGTCCCTGGAGGGGTTCAAGGCCAGGCTGGATGGGGCTTGGAGCCCCCGATCCAGTGGGAGGTGTCCCTGCCCACGGTAAAACTGGGATTGGATGGGCTTCGAGGTCCCTTCCAACCCAAACCATTCCAGGATCCTATAGACGCGTCCATAGACTCATCAGAGTTTTGGTGTTTGCTGTCTCTAATCTCACTCTTTCCCTGAACCTGACGCTCATTCCCTTGCGTCTCTCCTCGGTTCGGAGCCACCAGGAGCTCGGTGGGAGCTGCGGAACGTCGACACGCGGCTCGGCGTGACCTGGCCTCTCGGCTATTTCTGCATCCTAACCCCCCCCCCATGATCCAACCACCCTTTGCCCCGCGACTGCATCACCATCACAATCAAATTATCGTCTCTCCGGGTTCTAAACGGATCAAGCCGGGCAGGTAACGACGCGTCCGAGCAGCACGCGGTGCCGGCACGGATCAACCTCCCCTCATGGGAGGAAACAACCCAGATTCACGTTTTCACCCCAAACTCCCTGTCCCGACACCAACCCAGCTCCAACCCCCCTTGCCTCTTGAGTTTCAAAGGCTCCAAGGGAGGAGCTGCTGCCGGGGATTCCTTCCTGATGGATTTATCCAGACAAAAAAAAAAAAAAAAAAAAAAAAAAAAAAAAGGGGGAGGTTTTGGAAGGAAGCTGGATCCCAGCCTGAGCATCGCATCCCATCGGCTCTGCTATAAACCCCCCTTCGCGCCCCGAGCCCCCGCGGGAGGAGACGGAACGTGGATTCCAACGCGGAGCTGGATCCGTGGGTGGCTTGCCCCGCTGCCCCTCGCCTCAGGAGGAATAAAGGACAGAACGGATCCCTAAATGGCTCGATCCCAGCTGGGAGAGCGCGGTTATTCCCCACCGGAGCAGCAACCCCCGGGGAAGGAGCCTCTGGTGGGGCTGAACGCCGGAGCTCAGCGCCGGCGCAGGATGAGGCTTTAGCCCCCGCTAAGTGAATCCTTCCGTGTG